>APFE031657451.1:116788-142332 GCA_000404065.3 Pinus taeda | reverse complement strand
AAGGTGTTCTGGGTTTAGTTTTCTGTTATTGTGGATCTGATTATCTGGGTGACTTACTGGTACTTGATGATCATTTGATATTTATGGATCCAGTTTGAAAATTTATGAAAAGTGGTCCTTGAAAGAAAAGAAGTAGGGGGTTGTAGCTCCCTTCCAGGAGAGACTGGAAAACGAGAGAGAGTGTAGCTCTCTGCAGGTTGCAGCCTGCGTACTGGTAAAGGACTGCACCAGTACAAGACCATGGTAAAAGGAGTTTCTAATTTGAAAGAAGATAGAGACATATTGCAGCAGGTGGTTTTCACCCACATTGGGTTTCCACCTTATATCTGGTGTTCTTCTTTGATGTGACTGTCTGTTTTTTCTTGCTCATTATTTTATGGTACTGATATGCAAAAATAATTCAAAGTGTAAATAAGGAAGATTTGTTAAAAGAACTAGATAATACTGATTCACCCCCCCTCTCAGTATTATTTTCAAAAATTTTGTTATGAAATAGATTTTTTTGTGATTTAATGCAAGTGGAATCAACTAGATTTAAGCTCATTAATAGGCTCTAAAAAATAGCAGAAATTTATTGTTCTTTGCCACAAAGGAGTTTCAGAAATCTAGATTTGGGAATAAGAAAGCTAATCCAAGTAGATCAATGATTACTATGACCTTCCAAAGATTTTCCAAGGATGAAATGATGCTTGTGATTGTGCAAAAGAACTTACATAAACCATTTAACCCAATCCTACAAGAAGAAATCATTAATACTAAATGCAAAAATAGAAAGAAATAAAAACAAGAGATGCATGTGAATAAAAAATGAAAAGAAGGAAAGAAAATGATACAAAAGGGATTTGAGGCTCCTTGTATAGCCAAGACCAAGGAAACTCAGAGAAATATGGAGGACAATAAGATTTAGAAGCTGAACAAGACCCCAATCTTCATTATTTTCATGAATACAATTACATCCCTGCAAGAAAATACAATGGAGCTGCAAAAATAAGATTTCTCTCCACAAGAACACTAATGAAAATCTCTCTCTATAGGAAAATTCGACTTGGTACTTATACAAAATGATTAGGAATCATTCCCCATGAATGGAGGAAGCTTTCCCCACCAAAATCCCTTTATTAGTGGATCTGGTTCCCAATACCAGGAATCTGCATTAAATGGCAGGGAACACATTCCTAGATTTTCTCAATCACTGGAGTTCCACAATCTGTTGCATAATTCCATAATATCTTGTTGATTTATTATTTAATAGTGATCCTCCCGTAGTAGGGAGAAAGTCCCTAAATTATCTCCTCCTCCAAATCTTCATAATCTGCCCAATATTCTCATAAAATTCCACAAAAATAAATAATATTAGGCACAAATATGCAATTATTCATAAACCTTCCTAATGAATATATTAAAGTTAAAAATACATTATCTAATGAAAAAAGAGAGTTTTAATGTGCTAAAGGATGGTGATAGGCATTAATTTATGTTTAATTTAGAGGCATGGGCCTTAATTTATGTCTAATTTAGAGGCCCATCAATTGGGACGAACCACAGTAAAATCTGTGTCTATATGTGTTTATTTTCTTATTATCTGCACTTTATTTTAGTATTGTAAAGTTTATGGGTATTTATGATATGTGTAATTAATGACTATAATTCTGTGAAGTAAAGTATAAGTGCGAAGTTTTTTATGAATGCGAAGTAGTAGATAAGTGTTAAACATAAGAGAATACAACAGTGCCACAATGCAGTATCCATTAGGCTACAGAAAACCTAGTTCTGAAACCTCCCATAATCACTTCGGGTGAGACTACAATATGCTTGCAGGTCATTGCCAAGAGGGCCAGTGGTTGAGGGTTTTGTTGGTGCGCAGTACACTTTGAACCTGGGTCCAACCCACCTAAGCGAACATAATTTGGACATAACAATCATTGCAATCCATAACAAGGGTTTTGTGGCTTCCAAAGTATAGTTTGTTGGTATACATCATAGCATGTGGATAAAATAATATTTTGATAATTATTTATCTAATACCCCGATGAACCAACACCTTGCAAGCAATGTTATTCTAACTTTTCAACACAATTTCAAGGAATACCAATATCATTATATGATGTAATGAAGGTATTACTTATATGTATTTGAGAGGGAGAATATTTGGATTAGAAGGCATATTCAATCATTATAATAATTGACCAAATCCATGTAACTTTTTATTTACTATCTCAAAATTTACTGTGGCCAACAACTTACTGATATGCTTTCTTGAAGATACCCCATTTGTCGCATCGAGCCCTAAAACCTGTGTAGCTAGAGAAATACGAGTAATAACACAAAGTGATTCTATTACAATTCTATGTATGAAGGGACAATTCATTGTGTCCAGTACAACTATAATCATTTCAATCTTGCATGAAGCATCAATATGATATGGATATATGCGATGGTCAATTGGAACTAATATGATGAATACCTCAAGTCGCATCAAGCCACATAAAATAGACTTGGAGAAGTTGTACTGCACTAAAGACCAAGACATTGAGAGTTTCTATGGCCTTGACCAAGGAACAAATGCATTAGAAATAATACCCCATACCAAAAAAATTATGCCATCACATTTGGTTATTCTTTTGGACCATTATTTCCACGCCAATAGTGGCCAATTTAAGTATAGAAACATTATTTGTGCCATTACCAATGGTGCTAGGGACATGATTTCAAATAGAATGATGAACATATGCCTCTAGTATGGAAGCCTATAATACCGATTGAGTATCCACTAAAATCATTGAAATTCTTACTAAAATTGAGGTATAAAGCATAACAACATGTATAAAAACAATGTAATGCCCGTATATTTTCAAACTAGGGCCATTGACATAAGTGTGGAGGATGTGATATGGGTGGGTGTCATTTTGATTGAGACAGTGGTATCCATTGTGGCCTTTGTGTTATGAGTACAGTGATGGTATTGCAAAAATATTATTGAGGTGTAGCCACATTGATATTTGGAGAGAGATTAAAAAGGAAGCATTTGGGGGTAGGAGTTGAAGTTCTAGCACATTCAGAGAATCAATCCTTGGAAGGAAGCTTGGTCTCACGATAGAACAAATGGAAGAGTGTAATACCCATAATTTTTTAATGTTCTTGTACATATCGATTATATAGGTTGATGAGTCATATGATATGTCCAAGGGCCAATATATGCAATGTAACTGATGTAAAACTTATTATTAATAAAAATGAAAAACTAGCTACGTAATAGATGGAAAAGAGTATGAGGGGCTATGAATCCATGAAAAGGGAACAAAAGGGGGCTATTGGTGTCAAATTCAAAGTAATGAGATAAAATACTATTTTTTTATATCCCAAAGTACCTTATCCTTAGAGAAGATCACTCGTAGGAGTTTTGTAAGGAGTTGGGAAATACTTCCCCTTGTGACAAGTGTCATGTTAGAAGCATGAATAGAAAAGTGACGCCTTTATGTATTGGGAATAGTCTCTTCCATTCATTCCATGATTCATTCTTCCATTCCAAGCTACCAAAATTCATATGGCTATCCAAATTGAGTAAGGAAAACATGATAGAGTGGAATGGCATCTGAATCTAGTGTAAAATTACCATAAGCATCCATAATATCCTAGCATTGATATTTTATTAGCCAACATACATTAGAGCCCTAGTAGGGAGAGTTAACTTTAGGGAATGCAATGGCATAAAAGGGGCTCCCCTCTTAAGTTGTGTGGGTGAGGGAGAAAAGAGAGCTACTGATTAGAATGGCTGGTTGAGTGAGAAACCTAAGTGTTAGTGGGTCTTTGGGATGAGAGAAAAGCCATAGTTTACCCTCACAATGCCCTAGCCCTCAGGGGTGGATTGATATTGAGATAATTGGAACAAGAATCCCTAAGGATGAAAGGAATTTCCTTAGTCCAGGGTGAGTTTGTTGTTTTCTTAAAGATACAAGTTTTCTCGTATGCATTGTATAATGTGATTAATTATGTGTAATTTCTATTTAATTTTGCTACTATTATTATAGTGTGTATGTAATGTTATCTATATGTGATAATTATACTTTAGTTATGGCTAGTAGGGTATATTGCTAGGCATGCATTTTGGTGCATATGTATGGATAATCATGAAATGGTATTAGACTTAAAGTTATGGAAAATATGAGCCATGAGTAGAAACAAATTAAAAATTATGGTGTTATGAGTGGTTTTATGGTAGTCTGTCATAGTATAGTGTTGGATAAGTACACTACATAGTAGTAATGTGCTTCGAGTGGGTATCTAGGGCCATTACATGGTGTTATCATTGCTATGCACAACACTAGGCCTACATGGGCCAAGCCAACAAGCTGAATAGAGAAAATTGCGAAGGCATAAGATTATAGAGTGGTTGTTAGCAAAATTTTTGACAAAATTCCCTATGAGTAATTGGGGGAAATTTTGGCAAATTGAAGGAAATTAAGGAATTTGGAGCTAAAGCTCCAAATTACTTTTTATTTAGCAAGAGAAAACTTGTAATTGGAAATTTTGGTGGTAGAACATTTTTGGAATGAAATTGGGAAAAACCCCATTTTTTGGGTGAATTCCAATAATGAATTCGTAAACACATCCAACTGATCAATTGCATAGTTGAAATGAATAAAAAAATCTTGGTAACATAGTTCCATGGTGGTTGAGGTTGAAATTATGCATCATTGGAAAAATTTAGAAGTTTTTTACTTTTGAAAAATTTGTGGAAAATTTTTGCACCTGGCAATGTGGAGGCTATGTGGATGCCACATGGTGGGTGAAGTGGTAATGCCATAGTAGTAGGTTATAGGGGACATGCGAAAACCACTTTGGTAGGTTAGCCAATGGATTAAGGTGGTGGGCTCAAAGAACGATGTTTAAGGCCATAACAAGTAAGCAATAGTGAATGAAGCAAAGGTAGTAAACTTTTAAAAGTTGTTTTGGATGTGTTCAAAAAATGCTATGACTAATCCATGAGTGTCATTGTAACAACCCTGGTAAAAATTCCATGTAATAAATGTTAAAAAAAATAACCATGGATGACTGGGACACTTATTCCAAGATGAATGTTGGGCAGGACATCCTAGGGGGTGTTCATTTGGTTGTTTATGGCTAAGGAACTTGGCAAAGGCAATGACTAAGGCATTACAAGGAATTTTGGCACATTTATTTATGAAAATAATGGAAATTAGGAGAAAAAGGAGGTGAAATGTCACAGGTTGCATGCGAGGAGGAAAACGAAGGAAAATAATGGAAAATGAAGAAAATAGAGGCCTTGTTCATAAAAAGGCTTCTAGGGATCAATTGTTAACCTTTTGTCAGTTCAGTGTGGGCGCTCTCTCATTTTTTTTTCTCTATCTCATACGATTGGATACTTAGATTTTTCTTGGAGCACTCTTGAAGGGTGTGGCATACTTGGATTCTTGGAGCAGGAAGGCAAAGGAAGAGTAGGAAAGCGCAAGAAGGCATCGACATCAACAACTAAATGAGAGTTGCTTCAAGGTACCAAGTTGCATGTATGATTTATTCACTAGTTTAGACATGCATGGAATATGCATGTGGATTCTTGGTCATGATCTATCATTGGCATGGAGGATTTCCTAGATTGACAATGGATTTCCTAGCCTTGTCATTTCCTGGATAGCCATGGTGATTATGGGTTTATTTTTATTGTTTTGTTTTGGTTAGTTATCATGTTTCCTTAGCTTGGGTTAAGTTATTAGTTCCTAGAGCCTTGGTTGGACAAACACTCTGGAACCCTGTAACAACTTAGGTTGATTTACTAGTCCTGGAGCCTTCGTTGGACAAATGTTCTGGAGCCTATCGAAAACTGTGGGTTGAGTTACTAGTTCTGGAGCCTTGGTTGGAACAAACACTTTGGAACCTTGGATGGCTAGCATGGAGACTGATCTGGTGATGGTTTTGGTGATGTCTCATCGTGAGGTGGAATCACTGTTTGATGGGTTGAGGTGGATGACATCTGGAAGCCCTGGATGCGTTTTGATTGATGTGTTCTATGAGATCCCACATTCATGCTTGGAATATGGCAGGAGGGTGAATGGCTGAAGAGAGATTTGGCTCAACCATTCTACGGTCAGGTGGAACGTGGTAGTCCCATATCTGGTTGGTTCATTTCATTCATTAATGAGAAATCCATTTCCTTGATTTTCATGTGTAAAGATATTGTTGTATTTATGGATTTGATGGCTGATATGTTTATTGTATGTATGTTCCTATTATGCTAGTTATATGCACATTTTATGATAACAACTATGTATGGCTCTCTACATGTTTTTACTTGTAGGTGAATGGATAATGTGCTTATGACCTAATAGATGATAATGCATCAAATTGCATGAGGGAACAATGGTTCATGGCGATTCTCAGATAAGTATGAGATCCCTACACTTAATCATGTTGTTTACACCTGTATATTACATGTCGACGATATGTTTGACAAAATGCCTGTCATGGCTAGTAAGGATCTAGTCAAGGTATTGAACAAATATTTTCTTTAGTACTTTCATTTCCATGTTACTTTACTGATTTGAAGAGATGGATCAGTTATGGGTAGTGTCCTGGGCTATGAGCCTTAGAAAGTGGCTTAAATCCTGGGGTGGTTGGCACAACACTAACAATTTTGGTCCACAGTCATTGGTAGTCAGCCTGTGAGAGCGACTTTAGGTTGCTGGTCGCTGCCCTACCCATAGCATGAGAGCGACTATGGCCCAAGAAACCTAAAACAAAAATGGGACCCAAGGAAATGCTGTCTAAGTGGTTAAATTGTCTTTTGAGGGTTCTGTTGATGATGTTGGATGTCTATATGGTGTGTTTTTGTCGGTTCCACTTCCTTAATGTGACTTAGGAGGTCAAATCATATCATATTGGCCTCTCGTTGCATGTTTACCTCGACTAGAAGGTTGCTTAGGTAGATGTGGGAGGAGGGTGTTACAGAGTGGTATTAGAGCATGGTTCACCCCTCAGAGTGGATGGGCTATGTGTTAGTCATGCATGCATGCCAATTGCATGTGTGTCTCTTACACTTAAATACTTGTTGCAATGGCTTGATGTTGGATCATGGTTGTTGTATGGTCATCATGGAGAATTTGTTGTTTATTTCATGAGATGTATTTGAAATGAGTATGTGACTGACTGTGTATGGATTACATGTTGCTTACATGTCGATTTCATGGTACCTACTTACATCCTTGTATGTTAGGTTACATTTTGAATATTTTGATTACATGCGTCAGTCTTGTAGGCTAATTACAAGAACTAATCAAGTATGTTAGACTACACGTGGTTATGCGTATTTGTAGTTGATACATTTACTTGCGTATGTCTATATGTTGTTATGATTATGTTATACATTTATCTCGATAATTTGGTAATCTCACAGACAAGGTGTCCTCCCCAATATATGTTAAGGTAAGTGATTTATTGTGATTGGTTTATTTGACATATTATGCCTTGCAAGAAGAAATATCAAATGGCTAGCAAGATGGTTGACTACAAAGACTCTCCCTACGAATCCGAAGAGCAGTATGGTGTTGGGAACTCTTCCAACTTGGTAGTGAAACTGAGAAGTTTAAAGGAAGAGATCAAGAGTTGTAAGGCAGATAATGACAATATCATGCAGTCACAGGAAAAGTTAGCAGAGGTAAATGCAGTCATACTTCAGGAGCTTGTCAGATTTGTAGTGACAAGGACCGCTCCAAATCAATCATGAGCAGGAGGAAAAAACTAATGGGGCATATGGCAGTAGGTCTCATAGTTGACACATGTTAGATCGATTTGACACCATCCAAGATGGCAGATTGATGGACACTTTGGAGAGGAGAAGGGATAGACATAAGTATGAGTTTAGTTTTGATTTAGATAGGCACTATGATCATCATCGGTATCAACCTTATAGGAGGAGTGATAGGGGGTATTTTCCAAATGAATTTAAGAAAGCAAAGCCACTTATGGGGAAATGAAGAAACCACAAGATGTAGAGTGATGGTAGGGTTACCCCGTTTACACCCACAATATGCATGTAATATGCATAAGCACACTTGTCCCAAGAATTTAACTCTCCAAGGAGTCAAATCTCCACTTAAATATGGTTAAGGCCCCTTTCCTATGAGGACTCTAAAACTCCTCATAACCTTCATTAACCCTTATACAACCTTCGTTAACCCTTTAACCACATATATATAGCCTTCCCTCTTTAAACATTGGTTATATATATTTTTCGCATGAAATCCTTATATCCCTTGATAATGTTGGATTTACATATAAATTAATACATAAACCTTCTGTCAACGCTATTTTACTTTATAAACCTTTTACAAAGGAATTAACCACAAACACGCAATAACTTACCTTTTTGCCTTTTCCCTCGGTCCTTTCCAGACTTCAAATATTTATATAATCGCAGCTACATTCATTGTCGGGTCCTCTTATCGGCCCTTCTCATTATCAAGCGTTGCTTTTCATTCACCAATCCTCGATTTAGTTATGATCGTCGATCTAGAGTCGATCCAACGGTAGGATTTTCACCCGATCAACAGAATGGAACGATGACCCTCTGTTGTAGATCTTCCTCCTTCGTATCTGATGATTGTTATTTATTTCGGATAGACAACGAGCAAGGGGTTTAACCACCCAATAAAGTAGTTTCCCCTCACTCCTCCGCTACTACATGTCCTCCAATTAGTGGAATCGGAGCCAAACATTCAATACCACTTATGGTTTCTTCGCCACCCAAAATAGCACCTCCGTATATAAATCTGCCTTTTCACTGTGTTAACTCCTGCACTCTTTCACTGTGTGATGACCATTGATCTTTGAGATCTAATGGCTCCTATGCACCACCTCTTCACTTCTCCGCTCATTCCTTTTCTTTAACTTTAATTCGTCATTTAGTGTTTTTCCTTATGGTTTTGGGTTTTTCTTCAGGCTTTCAGCTTCCGCTGCGCACCCTCTCTTCTGAGCTTAAACTCTGCAATTCTCACATCGCAGTTTCTCCAAATCTCCACTCTGATCCTTCATTGGATTCGAAGACCCACTATGATTCCTCTGAATCATTCTCCTCTCCGTGTTTCGCTGAATTCTGCCTGCACACAACTATTACAGAATTTCGATTCACTATAACTCAACACTCGAAACACACACATACAGGTTTGAAATTAACCTATGTATTTATAAATATAAATAGCTAATTACATATCGAGACTCTCTGTCTCTCACAGGCCTGATCTTCAGTATCAGTGGCCTCCTCTCTTCACTCTGCCCATAGGCTTACATTTATACCAAAAAGGTTCTGTTGAACTAATTTTGGTTCAAATCCTAAATCTACTGAACTGACTCCTAAATCCTCTATGTCCACTTCTAACTTCATTTAATTCCTAAGAACTCTCTCTAGTTCCTCGAATCATGAAACCGCTTTTAAGAGTTATAATTGACTTCTAATTCTTTTGTCATTATTAACCACTCATGTTCTCCTTTGTTCGAGAGAATTTACAAACATCATCACACATCGAATTAATTCCTAATCTAATCACTTAAAAGCCTAAATATTACATTAATTTGAGACTTAGGAAAGCAACTTCCTTAAAACACATGAACCCCCTATGTCTACTAAAATACAATGATTTTCCTTGGGCTGAATGCTCATGCATCAAACTCCCAAAGTAGAAATTATTCATGATCTTTTGATCATGTGCCCGTGATCTTTGTCTTCTTGGATCCCATACTTTGTTTTGTAACTGCCCAAATGCCTTGCATCTTTGTTGTTGTTGTATGTCTGCTGTATTCTGTTTCATCTTCCTCTCCTTGTCAATCAGGTTCAATTTCTGATTGATCATGTTTACTGCTGCTATCATTTTCCTCCCTGTGGCTTGTTCCATCATTAGCTATCATAATTCTTCAATCTCCATCTGTAGTACATCCTTGGATTGGTCTATACTTTTCCACTTACTTCTTCCTCTTTCTCTTTGTTTCGGGTTGTTGCTGCTGTCCACCAACTCTTCAATTTGTTGTTATTCTTCTTGGAGTTGTCGAATGCTATCACTTACTCTTACTCTTCTTCTCATTCTTACTTGTTCTATTATTCTTTCTTCCTCCCTTTCATCCTTACCCTCTTTCATGATTATTTTTGTCTGCACTGAATCATGACTTTCCAGCATTCTCTCCAGCAACTGAGCATCTCTGTTCCATGGATTAAATTCTTCCATAGAATCTTCTTCTTTCATTTTTATTTGGTTTCTCATCTGTGCCAAATTTCCTCCAGCATCTACAACTAAACCTGCACTCACAAAACACTTGTTAAAATAAAAAACATAAGGCTTTTGTGCCTTATCTTCCTTTGGAAACAATTTAGTTTGCTGCTTTGTTTCTTTCTCCTTTGTCAGCACATCAATATGCTGTTTTGAATTCTCAAAAGAACTCATGAGACTGTCAGCTAGTCTCTCTTTCACATCATCTGCTCCAATGATGTCTTCCTATTCTTGTCCACCGTAGTGAACTCCTTCCTCTACAGTGTCAATTTGATGAACTTTCACTACCATCTCCTTTTCCTTATGATTGTCATTCATGACAATTTTTTTGTCTTCTATTTTCAACAATCTCTCTTGAACATATTTTTTATGTTTTTCCAACTTCCTTCTTTGAAAGTATATTTTTCTATATAACTCAACAATTTCAATTGGAGTAGATTTTGGAAATTTCACACAATTTTCCATACCTTCCTTTGTTATTGATATATCATCAGATGTCCTTTATCCCAAGATTAAATCCTTTGCATATGTTTCTTCCTTCTTAACATCCTTCAATAGATGTCCCTCCTTTTTACTGACTGTCTCAACAGTTTCCATGGCTATTTCCACTGTGCCTATTATCATGGTGAATTGATGATCCTTTACTATGTTTTCAACTAACATAGTCTCTTCTTCAAGTTTGCCTTTAATCTCTTGTTGTTTACCTTCTCCAAGAGCTATCCTTGTCTCACCATCTACATTAAGATTCTCCTGCATTTGTTTTGCATCCACAGACAAACTATCAGTCTTAAAAACATAAGACCCTATGTTCCCACTTGATGTTTCAACCATCATGTCTCCTTGCTGTTCTAAACCCTTCATATGATTCAAAAATTCTTCGATGGTCTCCTCTTCAATCTCCTCAAGCCCTTCACTTGGTTGTTTGATATTCCCCCCCAACTGTATATGAGACCTATCTATTTCATCTTCTTCTAGAACAGAATTTAGATTCTTCTTATCTTCTTCCTTCTTATGACAATATCAGCAAATTGTCCTTATTTACATGTTTCATCTGCAAACATACACAAATTGTCATATTTAAAACCATATGACCCTTTGGTCTCACTTGAAGTTTCAGCCTTCAAGTCTTCATCTTCACTTTCTCTCAGAATTTCTCCCTGTTCTGGTTCACAAATGGAATCTTCCATTTCCAACTTAGACTCTTTGAGTTTTTCCATCAACCACCTTACTTGCCTTTGTTGTAGCCTTCTCTGCAACTTATACCACTTCACTGGATTCTTCCTCAAGATCTAACTTAGTCTTTGGCTTTCCTCTAGTATCCTCCTTAATGCATCGAGTTGTTCTTTTAACTCTGCAATCTCTTTATCAATTTCCTCTTGACTCATCCTCTTGCCATTTGCCTTAGCATCCTCTTTCTTCATCTTTCTTTTGTTGTGGTCTTCCTCAAAACCTCTACTATGACTACCAGTAGCCATCTTCTTCTCTTCTATCTTCATGAGCTCCTCACTCACTCACTATGAGTTGCATTAAAGCCTCTACAACAACAAGTCCTCCTTGTTGCAACTTACCTCACAAGCTTTCCTCTGTACTTGGTCTTTTGGCAAGCCCTTGGTTCTCTATCTCTAGAATCTCCTTTGAGCACTTCTCTCTGCTCCTTCTAGGCTTCAATTCATCTGCATATTCTCAAGAACACAATTGTCCTCTTGTATTTCAATCACAAATGAAATACTTGGTTCTGACCACTTGTTATTTCACTTAGAAAGTCTTACCAACTTCCTTCATTACCTTAGCAATTCTACATATGTCCTCTGTGGAATCGCCTTTGTGATCTGCAACAATACCTCTGCAGTAACAAGTCTCCTTCTTGCTACATATGCTTCACTAAGCTTCTCTCCTTTGAGCTCAGTCTTTTAGAATCTCTCTGGTTCTTTCCTCTGGAACCAATTCAAGCACTCCTTGCTCTATATTGTTGCAATCTTCTTAACTTCTTATGCTGTCACTTGCATATCAATGTATTAACACACATTCTCAAATCAAAACAGAACATATCACCTCACCTTCAAGATCTCAGCATGATCTTGTTTCACCATTCCACCTGTACTTTGAATGGATTGTCCTTTGTCTCTTCCATCTGCAAGTTCTGCTACACATCACCTTTGTGTGCCTTCTTTCTGTTAGATTAGAATCTGGTCCTTCCTTGCCTTCATAAACATCTTTGACGCATAACTTTGTTCTCAATTCTTTCACATAGAATTTCTTTGTTCTATTTTAACACCAATTGTTTCAATTACAAACCTGGCTCTAATACCAAATGATGGCAGGGTTACCCCGCTTACACCCACAGTATGCATGTAATATGCATAAGCACACTTGTCCTAGGAATTTAACTCTCCAAGGAGTCAAATCTCCACTTAAATATGGTTAAGGCCCCTTTCCTATCGAGACTCTAAAACTCCTTATAACCTTCATTAACCCTTATACAACCTTCGTTAACCCTTTAACCACATATATATATATAGCTTTCCCTCTTTAAACATTGGTTATATATATTTATCGCATGAAATCCTTATACCCCTTGATAATGTTGGATTTACATATAAATTAATACATAAACCTTCCGTCGGTGCTATTTTCCTTTATAAACCTTTTACAAAGGAAATAACCACAAACACATAATAACTTACCTTTTTGCCTTTTCCCTTGGTCCTTGCCGGACTTCAAATATTTATATAACCGCAGCTACAATCATCGGGTCCACTTATTGGCCCTTCGCATTATCACGCTTCGCTTTCCATTCACTAATCCCTGATCTAATTATGACCTCGATCTAGAGTCGGTCCGACGGTAGGACTTTCACCCGATCAAAAGAATGGAACGATGACCTTCCGTTGTAGATCTTCCTCCTTTGTATCCGACGATTGTTATTTATTTCAGATAGACAATGAGCATGGGGTTTAACCACCCGATAAAGCGGTTTCCCCTCACTCCTCCACTGCTACGTGTCCTCCGATTAGTGGAATCAGAGCCAAACATTCAATACCACTTATGGTTTCTTCGCCGCCCGAAATACCACCTCCGTATATAAATCCACCTTTTTGCTGCGTTAACTCCTGTGCTCTTTTACCGTGTGATGACCATTGATCTTTGAGATCTAATGGCTCCTATGCACCACCTCTTCACTTCTCTGCTTGTTCCTTCTATTTAACTTTAATTCGTCATTTAGTGGTTTTCCTTATGGTTTTGGGTTTTTCTTCAGGGTTTCGGCTTTCGCTGCTCACCCTCTCTTCTGAGCTTAAACTCTGCAATTCCCACATTGCAGTTTCTCCAGAGCTCCACTCTTATCCTTCATTGGATTCAAAGACTCACTATGATTCCTCTGAATCATTCTCCTCTCCGTGTTTTGTTGAATTCTGCCTGCACACAACTATTACAGAATTTCAATTCACTATAACTCAACACTCGAAACACACAAATACAGGTTTGAAATTAACCTCTGTATTTATAAATATAAATAGTTAGTTACATATTGAGACTCTCTGTCTCTCACAGGCTTGATCTTCAGAATCAGTGGCCTCCTCTCTTCACTCTGCCCATAGGCTTACATTTATACCAGAAAGGTTCTGTTGAACTAATTTTGGTTCAAATCCTAAATCTACTAAACTGAATCCTAAATCATCTATGTCCACTTCTAACTTCATTTAATTCCTAAGAACTCTCTCTAGTTCCTCGAATCATGAAATTGCTTTAAGAGTTATAATTGACTTCTAACTCTTTTTTCATTATTAACCACTTATGTTCTCCTTTATTCGAGAGCATTTACAAACATCCTCACACATCTAATTAATTCCTATTCTAATCACTTAAAAGCCTAAATATTACATTAATTTGAGACTTAGGAAAACAACTTCCTTAAAAAACATGAAACCCCATGTCTACTAAAATACAATGATTTTCCTTGGGTTGAATGCTCCTGCATCACAGAGGCATGGTTTCTTGGCATGAGGAAGTTCTTTAGGTTACATGAATACTCATAGAACATGAAATTCTAGAGTAACTACCTTCAGTCTCAAAGGTAAAGCTGACATTTGGTGGGAAGATGTGAAGAATGTCAAGTGTAGTCATGAGGAAGATTTTCCTTGGAGTGAGTTTGAGCAGCTATTTAAGAAGAAGTACTTGTCAGAAAGGTACTTTGATGATAGCGCAAAAGAATTTTATGAACTAAAGATGTGTTCCATGACAGATGATGAATACACACGCAAATTCTTGGAGTTTTTGAGGTATGTTCCTTATCTTACTGAGGAAAAGGCCAATATTCAGAGGTTCATTAGTCGATTACTGGTTGCATTCAAAGACAGGATCGAGTTCGATGAGCCTAAATCATTGGAGGAGGCCGTTCAAAATCTAAAACATTGCTATGAAAAATTGAAGTGCAAAAATGAGACTAAGTCAGACTGGAGAGGCGATGTAAAGAACAAAGGAAAATGGGATAAAAAGCAAGCAAGGCCACAGGGTACATATAACAAGGAGAATGTTACACTACCTAAGAAGTTCAATGCATCAGATAGAGTACAGGGACATTAGCCTCAGGAGCAGGGTAAGGAGCTTGTGCATTGTTGGACTTGTGGAAAAGACCACCTTAGGAGAGATTGTCCACAACATTAGAGTGGTAGACCTCAAATATATACTGAACAGGAGGAGCGGACTATTGGAGATGAAAACCAGAGTATTCCCCATATCTATGCAGCCATGTAGAATAGGCAAGCCGAGCATCAGGCATCTATCATTGAGATGGACAGTAAGCTCTGTGATCAAGTTATTTCTATTTTGATTGACCCTGGATCTAATTATATCTATGTTAGACCTGACTTGGTGGATAAGTGTGGTTTGAGTAAGGAATTGCATGTAGAGTCTTGGTTAGTCTAGTTCACTATAGGTACAAAGAAGCTAGTTCATCATTAGGTACGAGCTTGTGCATTTGACTTAAATGGTATGCCTACAACAACACATTTGAATGTATTACTATTGGGTTCATACAATATATTATTGGGCATGGATTGGTTGTATCTACATAGAACCAAGGTTGACTGCTATGACAAAACTATTGAATGTGTTGATGGCAATGGAGAACCAAGAGTCTTGCAGGGAAAGAAGAAAGCCACATCAGTTAGGATGGTGATAGTAATGCAAGCAAAGCGTAGACGCAGGAAAGGGTGCAAGCTATTTGCAGTACATATTTCTAGTGATAAGGGTAAGGAGGTTGAGGATGCAGATGTGTTGAACAAGTACCCGGTTTTACAATAGTTCAGGGATGTATTTCCTGAGGACATTACAGAGTTGCCATCACATAGGGAGGTAGATTTTTCTATTGAGCTAGTGCCAAGGGTAGCTCCAAAATATAAATCATCTTACAGGATGAGCACACCTGAGTTGGTTGAGTTAAAATTGCAACTGAAGAAGATATTGGACAAGGGACACATTAGGCCAAGTGTATCACCTTGGGGTGCACTAATCTTATTTGTGAGGAAGAAATATGGTAACCTTAGATTATGCATTGATCACAGGAAGTTGAACAAAGTGACTATCAAGAACAGGTACCCCTTGCCGAGGATTGATGACTTGTTCAATTAGTTGAAGGGAGCAGTGGTGTTCTTGAAGATTGACTTGAGATTGGGATACCATCAAGTACGCATCAAAGAGGATGACATATACAATACTGCATTCAGGACTAGGTATAGGCATTATAAGTTTGTTGTGGTTCTATTTGTCTTAACCAATGGTCTAGCTACATTCATGTGTTTTATGAATAGTGCATTGCATCCATATTTGGATAAGTTTGTTATTGTGTTCATTGATGATATACTGGTATATTCTAAAAATGCAGAAGATCATGCCAAGCACTTAGAAATGGTGTTGAGGTTGTTAAGAGAAAATTATTTGTATGTTAAGCTCAGCAAATGTAGTTTCTTTTAGACCAAGGTACACTACTGGGGACATGTTGTCTCCAAGGAGGGCATTGCAGTGGATCTAGATAAGATAATGGCCATCATCGAGTGGGTAGATCCTAAGAGTATTGATGAGGTGAGACATTTCATAGGTCCGACAGGCTACTATAGGAGGTTCATCAAGAAATTCTCCCAACTTTCTTATCCTATCATATCATTGTAGAGGAAAGGTAAGAAGTTCAAATGGACTGAGGAGTGTGAAGCTAGCTTTGAGCAGCTTAAGCACTTGATGACACATGGACCGATACTATAGATTTCAGATCCAGACAAAGAGTTTGTAGTATGTATAGATGCTTGCAAGAGAGGGCTTGGTGGAGTCCTTGTGCAGGATGGATAGGTGGTCTATTATGAGTCCTAGAAACTAAACGAGCATGAGAAAATCTATCCCATAGAAGATCTCGAGTTGGAAACAATTATACATGCATTGAATATATGGAGACACTACCTTCTTGTCAGGCGATTTGTGCTTATGAGTGATCACATTGGGTTGAGGTATTTGTTTGACCAACTAAATCTTAATTCCAGGCAGGCTAGATGGTTGGCTACAATCAGCGAGTTTGACTTTGAGATCATATACATCAAAGGAAAGGAGAACCAAGTGGAAGATAATCTTATCAAGTGGGGATAGGTGAATCACTAGGAAACTATGAGCTCTAATGGGACAGAATTGGAGGGATAGGATCTTGTAGGTAGGACAATAGGATGTCAGATATATGGAGATTGTGCACAAGTTGCAGCAGGGTGATAGTATATGTACAGGTGCAGGTGCAGGTATAGGTACATGTAGTGGTACAGGTACAGGTGGCAGTACATGCACATGCACAGGTATAGGTATAAGCACAGGTACAGGTGCAGGTGCAAAAGACTTGGATTATTGTCTTACGAAAGATGGATTGGCCAGGTTTCGAAATGAGATATATGTGCTAGATAATAGTGAGCTCAAGAAGGTGATCTTGAGGGAGTTTCATGCCAAACCATATTTAGGTCACCCATGTTATCAGAAGACACTCACGACGGTGAAGAGATATTACTATTGGCCAAATATAAAGAGGGATGTAGCAGAGTTTATGGCTAGATGTTTTGATTATCAACGAGTGAAGGCAGAGTGCAAACATCCAGGTGGATTGCTACAACTGATTGCTATCCTGGAGTGGAAATGGGAGGTCATTTCCATGGATTTCATCACAGGGTTTCCGAAGACAGTGAAGCAACATGACTCGATCATGGTCATTGTGGACAGGTTAACAAAGGTTGCACACTTCATTCCAGTGAAGTCTACATTCTCATCTAGTGATGTGGCACATGTATTTATCAGGGATGTGGTTAGACTACATGGTGTCCCGAAGAAGATTATGTCAGACAGGGATGCGAAGTTCACTTCTAAGTTTTGGAAGGAGTTATTTTTAGGTTTGGGTACAAAGTTGGCCTTCAACATAGCTTATCATCCACAGATGGATGGAAAAACAGAGAGGGCCAACAGGATTTTAGAGGACATGTTGAGGATGTATGTGATGCATCATCAATGGAAGTGGGAAGAGTATCTCCCTATGGTCGAGTTTTCATACAAAAATGATTATCAGGAGTAATTGAGGATGAGTCCTTTTGAGGCATTGTATGGGCAGAGCTGTAACACTCCCATAAATTGGAGTGATCCGATTAGTAGGATATTGATTGGACCAGATATGTTGGTAGACATGGAATAAGAGATGTAGGTGATCAAGAAGAATCTTAAGGCAACATAGGATAGGCAGAAGAGCTATGATGATAGGAATAGGTTGTTCAAAGAGTTCTAGGTTGGGGAATAGGTGTACTTGAGCATTAAACCATAAAATATCTCCTTGCGGATTGGCTCATGTGCCAAGCTGACACCATGGTTTTGTGGACCCTTCAGTGTTATTAAGCAGATTGGGCTAGTAACCTATTGACTTGCACTGCCTCCAAAGTTGAAAGTCCATGATGTTTTCCATGTCTCATTGCTTAAGAAGTATGTTAAATATGTTGATCATGTGATTGAATAGTCTGTATTGCAAGTGGAACCAGATGTAGAATTCCAGCCAGAGCCTTAGTTTATATTGCAGAAAAAGGTGCTCATGCTCTAGAACCAAGCAATAGAGAAAGTTAAAGTGCAATGGAAGCACTTTGGGCCTGATTAAGATACATGGGATATAGTGGATCAGATGCAGGCTATGTATCCTTCCTTGTTTGCTAGTTGAGGAAAAGTAGCTTGATATGGTGGTTTGGTGATTGCTTATGGTAGTTTGGTAGTTGCTTTCTGGTGGTTTAGTATTTGCTTATGATGGCTTGGTATATGATTCATGGTGATTTAGTATTTGCTTTATGTTGGTTTAGTATATGATTTATGGTGATTGATATATGCTTTATGATGGTTGATATATGTTATATGATGTCTTTGATACATGCCTATATATGATGTTGGTATATGTTTGATATATGGTTTGGTATATATAATTTTAATGATGTTGCTATATGTACAGTTGTGTATGGATGTAAATATCGTAATGAGATGTGTTATAAAGCTCCACTATGCGATATGTTGTCCTAGTGTCATGATGTTATATTTTAAGTAGATCTTTCATTGTAAATATTGCATTGAGCTATGTTATAAAGCTCCATAAGCAATATGTCTTCTTTCAACAGGTTGCTGAGGTATAGGTGTGATTGAACACAGAGGATAGTGTCCCCCAAGGGGGAGGGTTCTTTAACAACCTTGGTGAAAATTCCATATAATAAATTTTAAAAACAATAACCATGGGTTATTGGGACACTTATTCCAAGATGAATTTTAGACAAGACATCCTAAGGGGTGTTCACTTGGTTGTTTATGGATAAGGAAATTGGAAAAGGCATTTTAGCACATTTATTTATGAAAATAATTGAAAGAGAAAAAGGAAGTGAAAGGTCACATGTTGCATGTGAGGAGTAAAATGAAGGAAAAAAGTGGAAAATGAAGAAAATAGAGGCCTCATTCATAAAAAGGCTTCTGAGGATCAATTGGTAACCTTTTTTTAGTTCAGTGTGGGATCTATCTCATTTTCTCTCTCTCCCTCTCTCATACTCTTGGATACTTAGAGTTTTCTTGGAACACTCTTGGAGGGTGTAGCATAATTGATTCTTGGAGCAAGAAGGCAAAGGAAGAGTAGGAAAGTGTAGGAAGGCATCAACATCAACAACTACATCAAACACAAGGCCTCCATGAGCTATAAGATAAGCTCTCCAAATGCAACAACAATAATATAAGTACTAACAATACCATATGCTAGTAAATGGACACTCAACACCTTTGTCATCACCATGAAATCCAACAACAAAATCATAATAACCACCAGCAACTGACACCATACTCCACATGTGCATCAATATGAATCGATAATAGTAATATAACAGGTACATGTCATCATCATGAGCAAAAACATCTCTGCAACTCATCGATATGATAACATCAATAAACACATGACCTCATCATGAGAAACAACAAAGTCTCCATACATAATCATGCATATGAATCAACGTGATTCAACCATATGAGTATTCACACACCATGAGCAACATCATGCTCTCTCTCTCCATGCAATTGCAATATAAAAATTCAACCATCTAAAGTATATGAGTAGCATGCATGATTCATCTAGAAGTAGAAACATAAGCAATGAGGTACATAGATTCTATATGATCCTTTTAGCAAAATGTGACAACAACTATAAAAATCATCTTGTGTAAATAATGTCAGCATTATGCAAAAACATTAGGAAGCACATATGCTCCCCCTGAATGTGTGATCTTACATCACACCTCAACCATATGCATGATACAATTGTATGGTTGTCATACCTCCAATGTTATCACAAGAAAACCAACATGCAGCTACTCCAAAAACCATCAGTAACAATATAGTTGAAATATATGCTGCAACAAGGCAGATATACATATATTTTCCACTCATATAAAATGAATACAATAGCTGCAAAAATGATGAGTGAAATGTAATAAAACATAAAGAATCAAACCTTGATAACTAGCTCCCCCTAAGCATGATATACCTCATATGAAGTGATCTGACTGATTTGAAGGTGCATGAAGTAACTGGATCAAGCTGGAAACACTCCCGGAAGACCATGCAGGTCTCATGCATACTGTTGCAGTGGAGTAGATATAACATGCAATAATGGACTGTAGTAGGTACTGATCTCATCTAATCTGAATTAGATGAGAAAGAGTATTCTCTTAGCCTCTTCCTACTCTTCTCTCTTCCTTTCAACACATACACATTATAAGGAGTTTTAACTCCTCTAGAAATCACTCTCTTTGATCCTTCCTTTCGGATGATGCAACTTTGGGAATTGAAGATCACTTATTTTCCTCCATCAACCATTTTTCTCACACTCAAGATATTATTCTTTAGGCCTTCAATGAGCCAAACATCTTCTGCATTTTTCCTCTTGTCACAAAGATTGGCTTTACCGATTCCCAACACTCTAGCGGTTTCTCTACCTTCAAACACAACATGGCCATTCTTGGTTTTATTGAGAAAATGAAATCTTATCCTATCCCCGGACATATGGTGAGAACATCCACTATCTATGTTCCACGTTATCCTCATCATGAGAATAAAGTGCAATGCCACATCTTCCCAACTGCTACTCTTTCTTACATGTGCTCCTTGGATGCACAATCTCCCTTGACTGTTGCTTTTGAATAAATGGTCTCAATGGTTTAGATAATTTACAATCCTTGGCTACATGCCCAAAATTATGTAGCCAAAGGATTTAATCTTTTTCTACTCATATTAGACCTCCATATTTTCACAGTATATTTGCTATCAATGGCTTTATGCCCAAAAAAGTTACAAGCAAAACAAAAACCATTGAAAGAGTTTTTATACCTGAATGTAGGTCCTCCTCTTGGCTGATCATTCCGCTGCATGGATGAGTGCATTATCCTCCTACAATCAGTTTCCACATGACCAAAATAATGACGGTTGAAGCACTCAATCTCGTCCATCAAAGAGGCAAAGAATTTTTGACTTCTCCTTTGAAAGTTTCTACCTCCAAGCATAGGAGAAAATGGTATTCTAGATGTGAAAGCTCCTTTAGGTTTTCTATTTTGTTGCTTGTGGCTCACATTATTTTTTGCAAGCTTCTTTGATTATACTTTGATATTCTTCCCTGCATGCAAACTTGTCTCACCCTTGTTGGTTATCTTGCTCACTCTTATAATTCTCTTCATTTCCTCCAACTGTTGGTTCTTTTCCTCAAGATCCTTTCTCAATTTGTCAATCACACCCTCAAGCGCTTCAACATAATATTTTCTATTTTTATGCTTGCTTCAATTGACTTCTTATAATCTTTTTGATTATGCCAGTTGCTCTCTCAAGGCATTAATTTTTTCCTCGAGATTTTTCTCCCTTTGATCACAATCCTATAATTTCTTCTTATGTTCTTTGCATGCATTTGTTAGTCCGCCAATTTCACTAGAAAATTCTTCAATAACAACCATGGCATATTCATATTTAGCCTTAAGAACCATAAAATTGTGATCATCATCTCTATCATTAAACAAATCTGAATCATTATCATTACTTCTATTTGAAATATAACTCAAAAGAATATCATTACGACTTATACCTTCAAATTTGTTGTTCTTTGTCACAACTATTTCACGAGGAGATTCTTTCTTCTTTTTTATGCTCATCTCAATTTCTTCATCACTATTACTGCTAATTGATCCATATAACATATGCAATCTATTCCAAATTTCCTTGGTATATTTTAAATCCCCAATTTTCTCCAAATTTGCACTATGGATATTTTCGAAAATAATTTTCCTTGCTTGAGCATTTTGCTTCCATACTTTAGATGCAGGCAAATATTCACCATTTCCTTCACAAACCAATCTCAAAATGTTAGATACACAAAGCAATAATTTATTTTTCACCTTTTCTTTCCAAACCTTAAAATTTTCAGTAGTAAGAACCAATTTCTTTGGAGAACTCATTTAAAAGAAAATATGCAAAATTTGTGCAAATTTACAACATCCACTCTCCGGTGATCAATCTGCACCTCAGAGCCCTGCTTCAATACCAATTGTTGGAAATTGATTCACTACTGGGGGGTGAATCAATAGTGTGGCACTTTTAAACTTTTTATCCAATTATTTAATCTCTAAGCATGCATAAACAGAAATTAGAGATTATTCCATCCCAAAAAAATATACAACCATAAAATCAATCAACACATAAACGTAAGTGTTTATGTTGGGAAAACCACCTTGGGAAAAAAACCACCCTGCTACTGTTGCGCTGCTCAATTATTTTATTAATCGTCAAGCAAATTGCACATGGATAAGCTCACCCCAATGAGCCTTGAAGACTTGCTTCTTTCATAGTCTTTTGGTCCTTTCAAACAAGAACTTGTTTCTCTCTCAAATCTACGGATTACCATCCGCTAAACACCACCACGATCAGTCGATCCCCCCCCCACTTCGATGTTACTATCCAAATCCTATTGGATGGAGAAAAATATTCCTTCTATCGAATCCACCAAGTCACTGTCTACTTAAAGCCTCCATGCCTTCACTACCTCCATGTGAGCCTCCATTCATCTATTTTCAATTTGGACTCCTAAAACTTGCTCAACATGAGCACTGCAGCAACATATCATCAAAGCTCTATCAAATGATATTTGCAACACAAGTTTCCATCAAAACTCCAACACAAAACTCCATACCAGCTGGAACACAATCTCCTCAACTCACTACATCAATCCACAACTCTTCATCATAAACATTGCATAAACATAATGGTTGAAATATACATCAGCACACTGTTGCTACTACTGCAAACTGCTTCAGAATTTTTTCACTAGAAAAACATGCAAATTTTAGGCTCTTCTCCAAGCTCTCACACACACCACTCAACTAAACAATCAAATCAACTTACAATGAGCTTACCCCAATATATAGATGAACTCAAGTGCTCAACTCAATAATTACTTAGAACTATTGAGCTCAACAGTCATGTTCACATGCTTGATTTAGACTGGATTAAGCTCATTGACCAAATCAACCACTAACTCCTATAACCTTTTTGATATTTTCAACTTTGGTCACTTACTGGAGGTCCCACAAACTTTTCCGACCATAAACCAAAAAGTTCTGATGAAAAAATTCATCACAAGCTAAAAATTAGCTCAACAACATGAGTAATGTGGAGCTAAACTTGAAAAATCCCTTGGATGCTCCCATAACACATTGTGGATGTGTCTAAGGCCTTGGACACTCCCTTGAGCTAGGTATGCATGCGTCCATAGACTTCTAGATGCTCCCATAGGCTTCTATGTATGCGTCTAGGCAGAGAACCTTCTTTTTCTCTCAATTTGGACCAAATTTTGAAAAATTGCTCTTACGGAAGCTATGTTCATCCATTCTGCACAAAACCCATGTATCATAATTTTGAGATTCATCTTCATTTTTCTAGAAAATCCAATCCAACTTCCACTTCTATCCAAACACCATACTCAACAACTAGGCCTAAAACTGAAGTAAAACATTTGTTCTTCATTCCATGACCTTTGCCACTTAATCCATCATATTCATCTACTCCTATACCCTCCTCCAAGCCTCTAAACCATGTATGCAACTGATGAATAGGAAAGGAACAAGTCTATGACATGCTAGACCTATTCTGCTAACTTTAGGGCCAAGATCAACTCCTCCAACTCCTCAAAGAACAACCTCAACATCTCTAACACCTGCAACAACATCTCCATCACCTGCAGCAACATATCTATCCTCAGTAGATGAAACCTCAAGTCATACAACTACCTCCATCACTGGTGGAAGAACCTCCAACACAAGCAGAGACAACTAAACACATATATAAACAATCTAATGTCTCCAAGACATGTAGAAAAAATTCAAGATCTAAACCAACACTCCAACCATCTGTAGTAGTAGCATATCTAGGCTACAACACAACATAAACACCCATAACAACAATCTACTCCCACAACAGTAGCATCTCCAAGCTACAACACAACATCATGAAACTCTCCATCATCCTGCAACAACAACATCTCCAACCACAATATGTGGATCCATCTCCAAGTTAGCAACTACAACTCATCACAATTACTAGGTCTAGTTGTAAGTATGTTGACATTAATGCCAACTAAACAAGACCATCAACAAACATGCATTGCCATACACATGACAAGTAACACCAAAAGATTGTTGACATCAATGCTAACACTACAATGCCAACAAAGACTATTGGGGGTAGGCATCCTATAAGTCGTCATGGTCATGTTACACCTTTGAAACATATTTGATGACTTTCTAGGGAGCTTGAAAATCCTTCAATCATCCCACAAAAAATAATACCCGAGCATGGCAGAGAACCGATTTAGAGGGGGTTCGACTTAGGTCTAGTGCGTGCGGTACTCTTTGGGGCTACCTGATGTTGGGTGTGGAGCCTGATTATCTTTTGTATTCAAAGGTATCACCGAATTGGACCCCAGTTCGTAATGGGGAAGCAATGCCACCCGTAAAATATTCACTATAGGGGGGGTCCAGGGGGGGTCCAAGGGGGGTGCTGTGTGTTAGCACCTAATTTCGCCTTAGGCTGAAGGAAGGCAAAATTCAGGGTAAGCACAAACCATGCTTAGTCTGGTAGCTAGCCCTACTAGAATAGGAGAGGGTTCTCTCCGAGTCACACTCAGTGAATAAATAAATGAAAAGGCCTGAGATGAATTACAGTGAAATATTGATCTCAGGCTAGTAAGTGAATATGGATACAAGAAACGATTTTTATGAATGACTGTGTTTCTGGGATGGTATGGGACCAATGGACCGTAATGAACATAGAATTTAATACAAAGGCATAGATTACTTCGTGAGGCAAGATAGGCAGAGAGTCCAGTAATTTAGTTTGAAACAACGCGGAATGGAGAGATTGCTTAGGAGGGTGAAAAGGGCATGGGCAACATGAATCCTTTTCAACAGAAGAAAGAACACTGAACATGAAATTTTCCCACAGGCAGAGCAATAAAATTGAATTCTACCTTATCTAACTTAGAAAATTTCATTGGAAATGAATATGAAATGAATTATGAAACATAGCACGATACATATGAAACATAAGAGACACATTTTCTAAACTCACAACCACATGAATCTCATGAAACAGAGCCGCTGCCTTTCATTAATCCTCTGTAAAAATATACAATGAAGAAACAAAGTTTCTTTCCCACAGTCT
>APFE031657451.1:30841-83251 GCA_000404065.3 Pinus taeda | reverse complement strand
TTTAAAGCCAGTACAGTTTCTACTACATTTATGGAAACAATTCAAAAGCTACATGGAAACCCAAAGATTATTGTAAGCGACAGAGATCCAATTTTCACTGGAAAGTTTTGGACAAAATTATTTTCTTGTCTTGGTACTCAGTTAGTTCATAGCTCATCTTCTCATCCTCAATATGATAGGAAAACTAAGATAGTAAACAAATGTTTGGAAGGATATCTTAATTTATTTGTATCTAATAAATAGACACAATGGGTCAAATGGTTGCCTCTAGCTGAATGGTGGTATAACACTTCCTTCCATACTGCAGCAAAAATGACCCCATTTATGGCACTTTATGGATATGATCCACCATCCATCACATCATATTTAAGAGAAAATTCTAAGGTTCAAGCAATGGAACATCACATCGGGCATCAACAACAAGTTCTCCAACTCTTAAAGGATAACTTCACATTGACACAAAATAGAATGAAACAACAGGCAGATCAACATCGCAGCGAAAAAAGTTTTGATGTAGGTGACTGGGTATTCCTACGGCTACAACGATATAAACAAATGTCCCTCAAGCAAGATAAGAAGGATAATAAATTATCACCAAATTATTATGGTCCATACAAGTTGTTGCAAAAGATTGGTACTATGGCATACAAATTGGAGCTTCCTGCAACTTCCCGAGTGCACTCAGTCTTCCATGTTCATGTTTAAAGAAGGTTATAGGTGACAAGCTCCTAGTTCAAACAATATTTCCAGAACTTGACGAGGAAGGAAAAATCATATTGAAACCGGAAGTAGTCACAGAAAAAAGAACTCGTCAACTACGAAATTGATCAATTTCGAAGTATCTCATCAAGTGGAAGAACTTATCCACTAAAGATTCCACATGGGAGGATGAGAATTTTATATAGAAGCATCAAGAACTACTCAAGCATTGAGGACAATGCTTTTCGGAAGGAGAGGGGAATGTTAGGCCCCTATAATACTAGGGATTCCCCCATTACTCTTGTCATTGTATCCCTTATTGTTATTATTGTGCCCCTATTGTCCCCATATTGTTATTAGTATGCCCCATAGAAACCCACTACTGTTATTTTTGTGCCCTTATGTTATTACTGTTATGTCGACTTGATTATATTGTGACCCCTTAGACTCCTATATATAGAAGGGAGGTTTAGTCATTTGTATCATCCAAGAATTGTTCATTTGTGTAATGTAAAGGAGGTTGCCCCCTCGAAGAGACTAAATTCTAAGGTGTTGGTCTATCTTTTCTATCTTTTTGCGAGCTAGTTTCCTAACACACTGGTCCACCTAGCAGTTCTTGTCCTTTCAAATCTAATAGAAGGAATGCATTGTTACCTCTGAAAGCATCAATATTAAAAGGTCCTTTCCATAAGTTGTCAAATTTACCATTTTTTCCCTTATCCTCATTTCTTGAATCCCATTTCAAAACAAGATCATTGAGTTGAAAATCATCAGCTTTAGTCCTTCTATCATAAATCCTTTTAATATTTTCTTGGATGACTTGAGTTTTATGATAGACTCGTTCCCTTGATTGTTTTAACTGAATAGTTTGGTTTATCCTTATTTGCATATCATTGGTCTCTACTTTTGTTTCCTGTAGAAGTTTGAGCACTGGAATTCCCAAAAAAGTTGGGAAAACTGCATCTACCCCATACACTATTTGGAATCGTGACATTCCAATGGACTTCTTGGTAGTAACTCGATCAGCCCATAATGCATTGATTAATTTTTTGTGCCATGAATTCTTGTTCTCCTACAATAACTTCTTGATAATATTAACTAAACTCTTGTTTGAGGACTCTACTAACCCATTACCATGGGGGTAATAAGAAGTAGAGTGCCCTAACTTAATCTTATATTTGTTACAAAAATCTATCATTTTCATGGACTTGAAAGCAACAACATTGTCCGTTATAATATTATGGGGTCAACCAAACCTAGACAATATATTTCCTTCTAGAAATTGAGTGATAACAATATCAATGGCTTGTCTAGTGGGAATAACTTCTATCCATTTAGTAAAGTAGTCTGTTGTTGTCAAAATCCATTTGTATTGGCTTGAGGAATTGGGGTGGATTTCACCAATGAAGTCTAGACACCATTGTTGAAAAGGAAATTCTACCTAAATTGCTTTTAATGGTAAAGGTAGAACCTTTCTTTTTCCTTCAAATATTTGGCACTGATGGCAGGAGGTGACCTTTTTATGTACATCAGAGAATAGGGTAGGCCAGTAAAAATTAGCTCTAAGGATTTTACTGGCTATAGATTTCCAATATAGATGGCCACCAAAGTCTCCTTGATAAAATTCCTCCAGGACTCTGTTTGGTTCATCTTTCAACCAACACTTTAGTAACATCCCTCCAGCATCTTTCCAATATAAATTCTTTTCAACAATGTAGAATTTCAAAGATTTCATTTTAAGAAACCTTGCTTTGGTTTTTTTTAAACTAGGAGGAGCATATAAGTTCTGTAAGACAAAAATTATATCTACATACCATGGTGATGTGTTGAAAACTTCTGAGATCGGTGGAGTCGCATGCTCTTCCCGTTCATCTAATTCTGCAATAAAATTGATGTCTAACACATTACAATTAGACTCTGCCATGATATTTGCTAACCTTTGACCCTTGATAAGATTTGTTGGTCTGATTTCAATATCATATTCCATAATGGTGGCAATCCATTTTTCCCTTCTGCCATCTGGATCTGTTTGAGTGAGTATGTCCTTGCTAAATGCACTTGGGACAAAAGCAAATGACTGTTTTTCCATGATGTTGTATTTTAGAGATGTATCTCTCAATGCTCTGCTGAAAAAGGCAATTTGTTGTTCATGTCCTTCAACATTCTTCTGGAATAACACAATTGTTATTGTATGATCAGATGCAAAAGAAAATATCATGAAATCCTTTGTAAAATCAAGACTTATTAAAATGGGTGCAGTTGTTAATGCTTTCTTGACGTTAGTGAAAGAATCCTTTGCATCATTATGCCATTTGATTTTAGTATCCTTCTTTAGCATGTGAGTTATTTCTTTTAAGATTCCTGTCAAATTCGGTATAAATCTCCGAAGGAAGTTTATTTTTCCGATAAAGGATTGGAATTCTTTTTTGTTCCTAGGGGGATCTATTTTCAATATTGCTTCCACTCTTCTAGGGTCAAATTTTATGCCATCCTTTGAGATGATATGTCCTAGCAGTCTTCCCTCTTCTAAGCCAAATAATTTTTTCTTAGGGTTAAGAGAGATACCAAATTTTCTACACTTTTTGAAAACTATCCTTAAATGGAGAAAATTCTCATCATCTCTCTTTGAGAAGATAGTGATGTCATCTAAATAAATGACTATAAACCTACCTAATTCATCTGCAAAGGAAAAATCCATTGCTCTTTGGAATGTAGCACCAACATTCATTAGACTGAAAGGCATTTTCACATACATGAAAGTTCCCCAGGGTGTTGTAAATGTTGTTTTCTCTTAGTCACTTAGATGTACTAGAACCTAGTTGTAACCAGAAATTCCATCTAATAATAAAAATTCGTGTTGATCCAACTACCTTCTGCAGGATGTGGTCCATTTGGGCAAAGGATAGTTGTCTTTTAAAGAATCTTTATTGAGATTTCTAAAATCAATACATAGTCTAATCTCTCGAGTCTTTTTCCTAGTAGGAACTAAGTTTGATACCCACTTTGAAAATTGTAGGGGTACAATGATTTTGGCATTATACAATTTTTTAATCTCTTTCTCAACTAGGGGCAAAAGCATTGGGTTGATCCTTTTGAGTTTTTGTTTAAAAGGTTTATGGTCCTCTTTTATAGGAATTTTATGTTGTATAATGCTGGCGTCATAGGACTTTAAATCCTCATAACTCTAGGCAAATACATCTATGAATTCTTTGAAAAGGTCTATATACTTCTGCTTTTCAACAAAAGGCAAAGATTTGGACAATTTAACTATTTTAGGCTTTTCTTTGGTTCCTATGTTAAATTCTTCCACATCGGCTCCAGAAGGTTCTATTTTAGGTTCTTAGCCACAATATTAAAATCAAATAACTCTTCCAAGGGAACTAACCCTCTAGGCAAAACATTATCCTTCAATTGTAAAATTTTTGACTCTTCTTGATCTTTATCTAATTCATTCAATTCTACTTGATTCATCATCTTAGGTACATTATTATATACACCACAATCTACATCTATATTGGCAAACTCTATTGAAATGTGGCAACAAGAATATTCCAATTTAATTTGTCCTTGAATGAAATTGTTAATTAAAATCGAATTTAGTCTTAACAGCTACTTGGAAATAATTAAGTAAGCTATTTTGACTTAATTAGTTGGAGAAATTCAAGTTAGAAGTCTTTCTGAAGTCATGTAAGAGTTATCCCTTAAATTAAGGAAATGAGCCTTAAATTAAGGAGATAATATTGAGTTATATTTGAGTTGTAATTAGTTAACTCAGTTTACTGAGTTAAGTCCAGTTAAATTAGTTCCAAACTGTTTGAGGAACTAATAGAGAGTTAACAATCAGTTGATGCATGCATGCACTCAACTAGTGTACTCCAGTTAACTGAAGATTCCCTCATCAGTAACTCATCCATGTCTACTCTGAGAAAGACCCAGTTGAGCTAAATGTCAAGGATAGTGTACTATCAGTTGCATGTGTTTTCTTATAAAGAAAACTCATGCATGCAAAAGGAATCATTCCTTGAGGATTGCACAGTTCTGACAGTGTTTGATATCAAGTGATCATCCATTGGGTAGATGAGTTTTCCAATTGGTAAGAGAAGATCAACCCAGAGGAATAACACAATGAAATAGGAACTTGGAGGGCAGAGAGGAAGACTTGTGAGAAGCCAAGATTGTTTGTGAGCATCTGTAAGGATTGTATTGACAGCTGGCTAGCTGTGAGAGCTAAGGTTTTGTATAATTCCTATGTATTTCCACCTTGTATGATAATACAGATAGTGGGGTTTTTAGCTGAGGCTTTCCCCAAAGTATTTTCATGTGCATTGTGCATTGATTATTCTTCTTCTTGTTATATTGTTCAACTCAATCTTTAAGCTTCCGCAAATTGATAGTAGAAGTAGGTTATAGTATTCTACTTTGATTTATATTGCATCATCGGGTTAATCTATAGTCAGATTTTTTACATAGGTCTCAGAGCAAGATTTGTAGAGAATTTAAGGAATTTCTACATGGTAGCAGAGCCAGGTTTATCGGAGCTGTGAACAGTATATTGAGGAGAGAATTCGAAGTTTGAAGTTCGGGGTTGCAGGTGAAAATCGAATTCTTATCATACGTCAAGGTTGGCCAATGGCGTTCTATGGCTTGAGACTCGAGTATGCCTTGGAAGGTAACTCGAATTACATAGCATGGAAAATATAATGGAGGTTGTATTAGAAGACAATGGCTTGAAGGAATACATTGATCAAGGAATCCAAAAGCCAGCTTCAACTAATGCACAAGAGTTGGCTGAGTGGAAGAAGTGTGTGGTGAAGGTGAGACGGATCATACTTGAGGGAGTTTGAGACCATATTGTCTCGAGTCTCCATGGGAAGGATACTCCATTTTCAATGTGGAAGACAATGAAAGACCTCTACCAGAAAAATATCAACCAGAGGAAATTGGCACTCAAGGATAAGCTTCGAAGAATCAAGATGGAGAAGGGCGATACTATTTCCACATATCTAAGCAAGCTCGCCACTTGCAGAGATGATCTTAGCAGTGTGGGAATAACTACTGCTGATGATGATATGGTGAGCCTCGCTCTCCTTGGCCTTCCAAAGAGTTGGAATAGCTACTAGGACTCTATGAATGGAAGGGAGAAACTGTCGGATTGGGAAAGACTATGGTCGGATCTAATGTAGGAGGAGATCGGGAGGAGCACATGAGATGGTTCTTCATCCAAGAATAATGATGAAGAAAATCTGGCCTTAGCAAGTAAGGCAAGGAAAGGGAAGGGGAAGGCTTCCCATTCCAAATCGAATTCTTCTCATGGAGCGAAGAAGGGTGACAAGTCTAAAGTGAGATGCTTTAATTGTCATGAGATGGGACATTATGCGACTAATTGCCCATCGAAGAAGTCCAAGAAGGGATCCTTAGAAGGATTTGAAGGTGAGGCATTAGCCTCTCAATTTGAAATGGACTTTACCCTCATCGCATGCATGGTGTCATCAATGATGGGTTGTGTCTGGTATCTTGACAGTGGAGCCTCATTCCACATGACCGGTGATAAAAGTTTATTTAGTACCTTGGAGGAGAAAGACCTCAAGATGCACATCGATATGGATGACGACAGAAGGTATAATGTTTCAGGAGTGGGCACGGTTGCTTTTCAGAGGGAGCATGGACCTCCTATCACCTTGACAGATGTGATGTATGTGCTTGGACTGAAGAAGAACTTGGTATTGGTTGTAATGTTGGAGGACAAAGGCTACGATGTTGTCTTCAGTAAAGGAAAGGTGTTCCTAAGACACATAGCCATGGGTCAGACCAAGAGGATAGGGATTCGAGTGAAGAATCTCTATAAACTAGAGGTAGATGATTGTATAGCATTGAGTACGAAAGAAAATTTGGTGAAAAGCCAAGACATTGGCAAGTTGTGGCATAGGAGGTTGGGCCATTTGCATCATGGGGCTTTGAAGATAATGCAATAGATATCTATAGGACTTCCCAAAGGTAAACTTGAGAAAGTTGACACATGCAAAGGTTGTACCTTAGGAAAGTACACCAAGTCTTCCTTTCATGATTGAGACAGTTGAGTAGAGGCTATCTTAGAGCGAGTTCATACAGATGTGTGTGGACCATTCTCGATGACACCCACAGCAAAGCAAAGGTATTATTTGATTTTCATTGATGACTATTCTCGTAAATGTTGGATTTATTTCATGTAGAAGAAGGATCAAAGCTTCACAAAGTTTTGTGAGTTCAAATATTTAGTCGAGAAGGAGCCAGGGAAGAAGATCAAGGCCTTGAGAAGTGACAACGGTGGAGAAAATGTCTCTCAAGAGTTTAAGGAATTTTGTGCAGCGGAAGGAATTAAACGAGAGTTGGTGGCAACTCATAACCCAAAGAAAAATGGGGTGGCTGAGAGGAAAAATATAACTATTATAGGGGCAGCACGGGAAATGTTGCATGACCAAGGCCTACCACTTCACTTGTGGGCTGAGGCATGCAACACAACGGTCTATTTGCAGAATAGAAGCCCACATTGCATACTTGGGATGAAGACACCAGAGGAAGCTTTCTCTGGTAAGAGACCAAATGTGGTTCCCTTCAGAATATTTGGCTCATCAACATATTGCCATGGGACGAAGGATGCACGGAAGAAGCTTGAGCCGACAGCAGAGTTGGGGATATTTTTGGGGTACACTGATACACCTCACAACTATCGGGTGTACTTTCCTACTAGTAAAAGGACAGTGGTTCGCATAGATCTCAAGTTTGATGAGCAGAAGGCCATGTGAATTTCCCTTGAGAGGGAGCTCCAACTACAGGCTGTGGAGGAACTATTGGTTCCTAAGGAGGAGGAGCCTTAGATTGATGCAGAGCAGCCGCATGCAGAAGTTCCAGGAGTGCAGACATCCATTCAAGTAGAGTCTTCAAGAGATGGACAAAAGCACACAAGAGAAGCTAACAAATTGTTGGAGGATGCGAGAGAGAATGTGGGAGCACCATTTTCTCAGCGCAGACAGAGGAGGTCACTGAGAGGTACATTGGATACATGGCCCTTGCTGGGGAATGTGTTGGGACTAAGCCATCTTCCTTTGAGGAAGCAGTGCAGCAACCAATTTGGGTTGATGCTATGGTGGAGGAGTATGACTCCATAGTTCGTAACAGTGTTTGGGACATGGTTCCGAGATCGAAGAGAAAGTCAATTGTGAGTTCCCATTGGCTTTACAAGGTAAAGCAAGCTGATGATGATGGGAGGATCATGTTGCTACAGTATAATTCATTTCTTGTTGAGAGGGAGTGTTGAAATGTGGCAACAAGAATATTCCAACTTAATTTGTCCTTGAATTAAATTGTGAATTAAAAATAAATTTAGTCTTAACAGCTACCTGGAAATAATTAATTAAGTTATTTTGACTTAATTAGTTGGAGAAATTCAAGTTAGAAGTCTTTATGAAGTCATGCAAGATTTATCCCTTAAATTAAGGAGATAATATTGAGTTATATTTGAGTTGTAATTAGTTAACTCAGTTTACGTCTAGTTAAATTAGTTCCAAATTGTTTGAGGAACTAATAGAGAGTTAACAGTCACTTGATGCATGCATGCACTCAACTAGTGTACTCCAGTTAACTGAAGATTCCCTCATCAGTAACTCATGCATGTCTACTCTGAGAAAGACCCAGTTGAGCTAAATGTCAAGGACAATGTACTATCAATTGCATGTGTTTTCTTATAAAGAAAACTCATGCATGCATAAGGAATCATTCCTTCAGGATTCTGTAGTATTGATAGTGTGTGAGATCAAGTGATCATCCACTGGGTAGATGAGTTTTCCACTTGGTAAGAAAAGATCATCCCAAAGGAACAACGCAAGGAAATAGGAGGTTGGAGGGCTGAGAGGAAGGCTTGTGAGAAGCCAAGATTGCCTATGAGCATCTGTGAGGATTGTACTGAGAGCTGGCTAGCTATGGGAGCTAAGGTTTTGTATAATTCTTATGTATTTCCACCTTGTATGATAATACAGATAGTTGGGTTTTTATCTGAGGCTTTCCCCAAAGTATTTTCATGTGTATTGTGCATTGATTCATCTTCTTCTGTTTATATTGTTCAGCTCAATCTTTGAGCTTCTACAAATTGATAGTAGAAGTAGGTTATAGTATTCTGCTTTGATTTATATTACATTATTGGGTTAACCTACAACCGGATTTTCTACATAGGTCTCAAAGTGAGATTTGTAGAGAATTTAAGGAATTTCTACACACTCGAATTCATCATTTGACTGCAGAAAAATTTCAATATGTTCATCATTACCAAAAACTTACCAATACCTGATATTATCCTGAACAACTGGTCTGTTTTTAACTTCAACTGTGTACTAGTGACTTGGGCGATAGGGCATCTTTCAAGTACTAGCTGAAGTAGCCAGACCATCAGCTATAATGTTTTGACCTCTTGGAACTACAAATAACTCATACTCAACAAAAAGTTCAAGGAAATCTAGAACATCTTTCCTATAAGCTCTTATCCTTGGATGTTTAGTTGAATATTCCCCTTTGAGTTGTTTAATTATGAGTTCATAATCTCCATGAACTAAAATTCTTTTGGCACCTAATCTTTTCAAAAGATGCAATCCTAGGATTAAGGCTTCATACTCAGCTATATTATTGCTACTTTGAAAGTTCAGTTTATATGAATGTCCTTCGGCTTTTCTAGTTTGTGAATTGAAAACCCACACACCTGCTCCTAATCCTTCCTTGCTTACAACCCCATCAAAATGCATGTTCCATAAAGGCTCATTTTCTTCATCTATTTTTACAAGGTCTGTTTTGTTTTCTTCCATCTCACACAAATCAATTTCTAGGTTAGGGATTTTTCCTTCTATACCTCCATCATTATACAATATAAAAGAGTCTAGGTCTAAATGGACTAAATACAAGGGATGGTTGTTTGTTCTATCTTGACTGCTAACCATGTATTTCATTAAGGTTTCTCTCTAAAGTATCCTAGGCTAACCAAAAACAGGTATGGTAGGATAACTCATATCCATTTGTAGGGTGTCTTGCAGCTTTTCCCCTCATGATATAAAGAGTAGCATTCCATACTTTGGGGGTGTGTCTGGCCCTACGATATCCATAACTATCCTTCTAGAAGGGATTTGAGCTAGGGTGATGCAGAGGTCTTTAATGAGACCAAGGCATCTTACCTTGTTGGAATCAAATGAATACAAGTATTTATATGGTTTAGTGATGTCAAGATTCAATTTCTCCATTATGGCTCGGGGAATTAAATTGTGTGAGGCACCAGAGTCGATCATGGCATTTGTGAAGAATTTTATCAAGCATATTGAGACTGAAGTAGAAAGGGAGAATATTTCCATCTTAGGGTTTACCTTCTACCTCTAGACCAAACAACAGTTCAGGTTTGTCATCAACGAGGTTTACAGTATCTTTTCGTTCTCCTACTTTTAAGGCTTTCATTACTTGTTTCCTGTATGCATTCGTATTCATCATTCAGTGAGGAGGATTGAAATTTTAACTTTAGCCAGTTCATTTTCTATGCTGAAGGAGGTTTGTGGCTTCTTTGTTTCCTTGATGTTCTGATCCTATTTTTTAAGGTTTTATTTTTGGGTATGTTCTTTGGATTGACTAGAGGAAGGAGCATGTTTAGTTTGACTAGAATAAGGGATATCAGTCCGAGTTTTATTTGGTTGATTATCAACAGTCTTTTTGTAAGGAGTATCAGATATTTTCTTTGGAGGAGTATCAAACATTTTTCTACTGCTGAGGTTATATTGCCTATGCACTTCCATTATGGCATTATAATAACCTTGTTTGTATTCTTCAAACTCTAATGTAATTGTTTCTCGTTGTGAAACCAGAAATTGATCTTGCTCTTCTTTAGTAAAAAAGATATGATCAATTTATGTCTCCCCAAACAAATTAATTTGGTTTTCCTACAAATATTCTTCTAGTTCCACTTCTTCTTCGACATAATTTTCCTAGAAAGGAGGCCTAAGTTGTCGATCATTAGGGACCCTTTGTTTCCTTTGTTTTACCTGAGGTGGATTTCTCCTAAGATTCTGATTTCTATTTTGAGATTTTCCTTGGTTATCCCTAGGAGGGGTTCTATCAACCACTGTCATCCTCTCCATCATTATTTCCATGGTTTTGACTAGGTTGTCTATTTTTAAGTCTCATGAAGAGGAGGAAGTTTCCCCCTTGATGCTAACCCCTCTTTCAGTTTTAAGCTTGGCTTTTTTGGCTAATAAATTATCCTCTACTTTGACAGTGTTACTTTGCATTTCTTCAAGTGTGGTAGGGTATATTTCTCTTAATTGGTAGGCCATGTCAACATCAAATCCTTCAAGGAAACGAATGAGGGCTAACTCTGGTGGGGGCTTGATAGCAGGTGGAATGGCATTAGAGACTTGATGGAACCTATCACAATATTATTCAAAAATTTCATTAGGCCCTCCTTTTAGATTTTTATATTCATTTAAATCCTGGAGAGGATTCTTTTTAGTTTCCCATCTATTGAGGAAAGATTGATGAAAGGAAACAAGGTCATTAATGGTAGATGCTGGTAAAGATTTAAACCATTTTCTTACCCCTCCATTAAGACTTTGGGAAAAAAGCCTCATCTTCACATCATCTTCATCAACATCCTGAAGGTCAAAGTAGTCATTCATTTTATCTGCATGTTGTGCAGTGATGGCCCCAGTGCCATCAAACTGAGGAATCCTACTTTGATAGTCTTGAGGCATATTATGTAATTGGGTAGCTAAAACCAGAGGAGCATATTGAGTTGCCATGACTGGTATATGAGGGTGAACAATAGATGAACCTGTAATAGGTGTAGACGTGGAAGGGATTAAGACAGTTTGAACTACAGTTTGTGATGTTGATGGGGAGTTAGTGGAAATTGTTGAGATGGAACTAGTGGAAACATGAAGTAAATATTGTGTGATAGGAGAAGAAACAAAGAATGATAAGGATGAAAGTTCAATTGATTACTGGATGTAAGCTTTGTGGATAGCTTGATCTAGCTCTGTCACTAGGTCTTCTAATTTTTCAAATTGCTGGAGAGATTATTTGTCAAAATCATGGTCTACAAACTGAAGTTCAAATATGTATGGTCTTAACACTGACTTATCAATGACAATTTCAGCTGCAAAGCTTTTAGAATTGGTTCTAAACAAACTAAGTTCAAGGGATAGATCAAATTGGATATTTTTTATGGTAACAAAACTCTCTAGAAAATAATTGGCTCTAGGTAGAGGACTGTTACTCCCTGGACTTTCGATCAAGCTTTTCTTCCTTATCAATTTCTCAAGATTATCTAGGATATTTGGAGGATTCAGATCTGGATGAGATCCGGTATTAATTCTTTTAGGAGAAAGATCTATATAGTATTAAATAAACAATTTCAAATGTGTAAAAATTTTACAACCTCAAAACATTTATTTCTGAAAAATAAATCTTAAATGTTGCTGAAATAAAGTTTTTGAACCAGGGAAATAAAATTTCAAACGAAGATATGTCCATTCCCCAGTATGGTCGCTAGGATGTTATCACTCTGTAATTTTTGAGGTTGTCGAAAAAATCACAGAGGTAACCACATAACAACTTTGGAAGCTTGGAATAAAGCCCTTCCAGTTTCAGAGAGGGATCTCTCTTTATAGTTTATATTTGTTTGACTGAAGGTATTAGGCTAGGTATTAAGTTCAGGTTTGGGTTTTTTGCATTATTGGGTTGAAACTGGGAAGAGAGACCATTGGGAAAATGGAGTCACAAGTTTGGGGTGATCAAATACAGATTTTACAAGCTAAACTTATAGGGCAGGTTAGGAAATTATACTGGATCCTTTAAGATCTATGATGTGAAGGAGAGGAAAATATTTAGAGATCCAATTAAAAAACAAAGCAATTAAGAATTCTGATTTTAATCTTCAGTGGAAAACATAAAAATTATTCTTAAGCCAAAGACAAAGTGTACATTCAAACAAATTATGTTCTTTATCTTCTTAGAATAATTTAGACTTTAGAATGAAATATGAGAATAAAAGGGGAACACATTGACAAAGAGAGATGCACTTCACCAATAAAAATGAAACAAGAATCCTATAATTATTGCACTGTATTACTGATAACCTGATCAATGGTGTCTCTGTGAGCTACTTTACAATACAAGTCTTTTTCTTCAAAACAAGTCCCAACCCTTCATCATTCGAATTATGAAGTACTTATAGAAAATATTACAAAATATCTGGATTCTAAAGATCAAGATATGATCCTAAAAATATCTAACAACTGATTACAAAAATAGTACAAAAATTTAGGAATCTTCAAAATTTTGGAACTACTAGCCCTATTTTGAGGATGACTGTTGATGACTAACCCTCCAACTTTGTTGTGCTATTTTACTTGCTGTCGGAGATAAAAGTTACTCAAGTAATTCACAAAATTTCTCCCATCTGTCTTCAATAGGGATAGAAAATTTAACTAATTTTCTATAGGCCTCATCGACATCTGTGTACTTATGGAAAGTTGGTTTGATGATGAACAAATTCCTGAGGTTGTGACTGATAAACAAGTCGAAATCTAAGGCCTCCGAGAATGATTTCCCTATTATGTGCCCTTTTATACTTGCAAATCTTGACTTATCTTGGGAAATAATGAATATTTTCTCCTGGTACTCTGTCAAGCTCATAATTTTATCTTCCCTACCAATCATTTTTGGTAGACCTTTCCTGTTCAACACCTGCATCTTCTTTTGAAATCTTTGTATGTTGGTTTCTAGACTCTGACACTTATTTTCAAGTTGTAGCATAAGGTTTCTCTTTTTGTGCATCATCCTCACTTTTAAAATTGTCTTTGTTCTATCTTGAATTCACAGCTACTCTAATTCTTCTCAATTTTTGGAATTCATGAATTTAATAAGTGTTGTTGCTTCCCCGGGTTTCTATCCTAAGTCTATTTTTGACTTGTCGTACTACATCCTTGGACCTCTATATCAATTCTTTTTGCTAAAAAATAATCTCTATGGAAGGCCATATTTCTATGATGGCTTCATCGATTTCTATCCATATATTTTCTTTGGCTTGGGCCAGAGTTTAACCCATAACTGATACACTATGCAACTACTCAATTTTAAGATTTAGCTTATGGGTTTTCTGCAACTTTGCCACATAAAAATGATCAATTTTTAACTTTTTGACAGCCTCTTGAGTTGAGGTTTTAACTTAACAATTTTATGTTCCTGAATGGACAAATCATCCATTGATTTAACAAGCTCACTTGTAGAAACTTATGTCAGTGTTGGTGATGAAGTTGATGTAGATGCTCCTGGGGCTGTGGTCACTTAGATTGGGACTGCTATATGTGGAACTATGGCCAACTATGCTATCTGCTCCTTCTCTTTGAGCAGTTTATTTAGTTCTACTTCCATCTCCCTGAACTAACTATTTTGTTCAATCATTATTCAAAATATATCCTTTCTTCTTTTCCATCTCTCTGACTTCCTTAACTTGTGGATCTTCTGTTGTAGGCAATTTTAGTTGTTTCCTTAATGCTACTATATCAACATCCTTTCTTTTCACCAACTCTTCTGCTTCTTTTACATCTTTGGGATTATATCCCAATTTGATCACCAAGTCTTCCAGTGACTTGATTCTGGTATCCTTGGCTAAGGATGAAATCCTTTCCAAATTTAGCTATGACTGTGTGTTATTTAATGATACCTACAATCTAGACGTTGTCACGACAACATTTGTTAATGTAGAATACATCATTTCACTAGTTTGTTTGTGCATGTCCATTTGATCTATTGGATGAATTTGCTTTGTATCAAAACTAAACATAGATTCTTTATAATCCGCTGGTGTCCTTGGGGCTGACACTTAGATTCAAGGAATGGAATTTTCATTTTTCCCTTTTTTTTTGTGTCAAATGTTGAAAGGAGCTTGTGTTGTGCTGTAGCTATCTTCTTCCATAACTGTGTGTATGTCATGGCTTTCAACATCTCATTCCTCTTTTTGATTGCCCTGTATTTGGCAAAAATATTAGGCTCAGTAGTATCCTTAGCCAAGTCACCTGTTTGTGGTGTTTCTGGAGGATCTTGAGAAACAGAGGAAGATGGAGAGCCTAGAAAAACATCCTCTTGTCTTAAACCTGCAAAGATGCCTTCTGATGTTGTTGAAGCATGTTTACCTGACATGACTATAGTAATCTACCTATCCTCCTCCTGTATAAATACTAGTGGTGGATTCCTTTTAGGCTTCTTAGTGTATATTAAAAATTACTTGGCTTCAATCTCTGTTACTGAAGAATACTCTTCTTCTCTAGGCCTTTTATCATGCTTCTCCCGAGGAATTGATGTCTATGAAGTGGTTGTCGATAAAATCTTCTGCTTTGCTTCCTGCAAGGTGTTTTCCTCCCACTGGTGTCAATTCATGTATTGCTCGATCTCTGGCCGAGGAGTATGTGTATAGGGAGTCGTTGTTTGCTCCACCCTCAGCTTTGAAATCATACCAAAAGGGTCATAAGACAAAGTGAAGCTTAGTTTGAAGTTTAGTTGCTTCAACAACAAATTTGCTTCTTTACCAGCTGTTTTGGTATTGCATACAAAAGGTCATACCTGCTCTTTGATTTTAAATTGTGCATTTTTCTTAGCTGCCACAAAATGTAGGTCAGCCATATGTAGCATTTTTCTGATGTACTATAATGAGAACGGTCTCATGGGAACACATTTTGGTAGCCTATCGGGTGGAAATTCACACCCATAGACTCTGATCTCGGTGTAATTCTAGTATAAATACTAGTCACCTTCTTGACCTGGTCACTAAGATGCAAAACCTTCTTAATTTATGATTCTATCCTAGGCTCCAAATCACTATGTAGCAGACAAATAATTGTATACAAAAACTGATCAACATAATCTATGAAAGTGAATTCTGTGGAGTTTTTTCTAACCAAAGCAGTCTAATGTATGACTGATTGAGCACAACCATGCTCATCCATCTTATGAAAAGTGAAGGGAAACTTGTTTGCTTGATGATAAATAAACATTTAAACTAACACATCAGCATATTTGAAAGCTCCCTCTATAGGAAACTTCATGAATTGCTCATGCGTTGCCTCTGCAATAAATTTATTGTAATTAAAAATGATAGGTTTCTCACCAGTGGTAAAAATTGACAGGAAGCCAACAATGGCCTCATCAACCCACTAATTAGAGTGATAGCCAAGTAGGTATGAGATGATGCTGACGATGTGTTTGGTTACCTTAGGAATAATAGAAGATGAGTATGGAAGGTATGTTTTAGGTAATTGGGCATCTTCAGGAATAAAGATTTCAAACTTTTTTCCTCTCTAAGGGAAGGTTAAATTTTTGTAGCTCTGTGAGAGAGTGTACTGATAGTGGCTTGGAAGGCTCTAGAATTGTCACTTGGAGCATTTGAGATATAGCTTCGACTGTGATTGTGATCATAATTTCACCATTTTGACTCATAATCATTCTTTGGGAGGGTACATAGCTTAATTGACACGAGGAGACTAGTTCAGGGAAGTGATGGGTTTGTGGGAACATGAATTGAGGGAGGGTAGACTCCCATAGATTCAAATCATCACTTTGATATAAGAATTTATGCTTCAACCAACTGTGAAGTTCAAACAAGTCGAATTCACAATTTGTTTCCATGATTTTATATTGTAGATCAACTAGGGGTAGATGATCCAGATCAATAGGATGGGGTAGCATAGAATTCTCCTCTGATTTCTTTCCCTTGTCCTTAGCGGTTTTACCCTTAGTAGGCATTGTCGATCTTGAAAAGTAAAAAGAGGGGGCTGACGACATTGAGATTACCTAGAAAAGGAAGTTGGCCGCATAATGTTGGAGTGAGGTCTCTGATAGCGACTGGATCATTGTCCTTGAGAAATTGTCTAGTTACTTTGACAATGTGGAGGATGAAAGCTTGTGCAGGTCATGCAAAACAGGCAAGATGAATGATCAGGGATTAGTATTTTAGCTAAAAAATGAAAGTGATTAGAATTGCTTCAGACCTAAATGACTGGATAGAGTTCATCGCCAGGATTCCAACACTGCAAATGGTTCCAAAAACCGACATCGTATGCAAAAGTTAGAGCTTTTCAAAGTTTGGTCAAAAAGTCAAAGTTTGACTAGGGTTGATTGGATGCCCAGTTAGCATGTAGAGAATATTCTCCAGTTTCAGCCAGTGACACTGTGACAAGTGTCATATTCAGATTTGCCAAATGGTTTGTGAAGAGGTAATTTTTCCAATGACCTCCAAGGAATGAATAATTGCAGATTTTTTTTATTTTATTAAATATTATTATATATAATTTTATGCTATATTATATAAATTTAAATATATATATATATATATATTAATATATATATATATATATATATATAATATATATATATAATAATATATAATAATATATATATATATATATGTATGTTTAATATATTAATTAAATACCAATTAAAAACCAAAGTTTCGAATTATGGTGCATTAAATAAAAGGTGCATGTAATAATTGAAAGGCTCAAAGTTTAATGCCATAATCTTTTTGAGGTGGTAAAAGAATATGGGTGGGCGAAGGTGGGTCCTGAACACATAGCCTCCTCCACATGAACCACACTCCATACAAACATGCCACAAGCAGCACATTTGAGAGGATAGCCGCACACAATCTTTTAAACCTTAACGTTGACCAATGGCGGAGAGGAGAGAGCCAACCCCGTGGGGCCAACCCCCTCTCCATGCGACCACAACGATATGACCAAGCGCTAAACGTTAAGCGCGGTTAGCACATTAACCTCATTTAGCATTAATTAACCCGAGTTTAATATGGTGGCAGTTTTGGAGGCCCTCCAAATCAGGCGGAAACTACCAATTTTGGCGGATTTAACTAGAGTCTCTCCAGATTTAAAAGAGCTTTTCTTAAAAAAAATGGTTTTGCCATAACTGAGGCAATTCTCAGCCAAATTTCGAAAATGAATAGTCATTTTTGGCTAATTGGCATGCTAGGAACACATTGGAGTAGGTTATAGAGTCAAAAGAAGTCATCTATAGGTGTTTTTGGTCACTTGAATATTTTTTGAAGCCTAGGGGCACCAAGTGTTAGAGGCCATTCCCAGAGCAACTGGTAACCAAATTGAGTAAACAAATAGTCATTTATGATAGATTTGAACATTTTAAACTCATTGGAATGGGTTCCAAGAGTATTGGATGCATGTAACAAAAATTTGAGCACTATTGAAGCTAATACAAAGGCCCACACTATGAAGTTGGACCAAGGAGATGCAAACTAGGAGGGGTGAAATCCTTCAAGAAAAATTTGTGTATTGAGCTATGTTATTTGTGCTTGTTGTGTTTTTATATGTTTTTGTTTAGCCATTTAAATTCATGCTTTTAAGTTCATGCAAAACACTAAATTTCACCAAGTTAGATGCATAGACAATCACATGCTCATGGATAAACTCTTTATGTATAAGAAAACCAAAGCAAAGAAAATTTTATATCTGGAAATGATATTAGCACAACATTAACTAGCAATCAATTTCAGATTAAGGTGGTATCAGAGCACAAGTTTGCTTGCTTTATTTGCTTGAAGGGTTTAATAGTTGCAACTGTTGTTATAATTACAAGGTTGAAGTTGCAGAGAGGAGAAGGGAAGCTACAGATAGCTAGTCCTGAGATTAGGACAAGTAGGAATAAGGTTGAAAAAGCACCATCCTCACCCAAAGGACCACTCAAGGCAACACCTGAATCACCTCAAGTTCCATCTCCATTAGTTGAGATAGAAGAGGCACAAATTGCACAAGAGGCTGAAGTGATTGAAGAGGTGATGGGAAGAAGGATTCCAAAGGGAATGGTGGCAAGCCACCTCCATATCCACCATCCTCATCATCTTCCCCGCCCTCTTCATCATCTCACATCATCTTCCACTACCACCACTGACCATACTCATTCCAAAACCCCAAAAGGAAAAACTCCATTGCTGAAATTGGACATAAAATTTGAACTTCCCATGTACAACGGAGAAGTGAATGCAGAAAAGTTGGACAATTGGATTCGACAGTTGGAGGTATACTGCATAATTCAGAACCTTCAAGAAGATGACATAAAGATCCAGTTGGCTTCACTGAGGCTAGAAGGAGCTGCACTAGTTTGGTGGGAAGCAAAGACTTAAGAGGAAATGTGAATCCATGGTAAGATATCCATTACTTGGGTTGAATTTGTTTCTGCAATTAAAAGACAATTTTATCCTTTAGCCTATATGAAAAAAACCATTATGATTTGGTAGAATTTCAGGCAACTTAAAGGTCAAACAGTCCAAGATTATACTCAGGAGTTTAGGAAGAGGGCTTTATTGTTGGGAGTAAACTTGAATTCACAAGACACACTCTTGAAATATATTGGAGGTTTATATTCCTATTTGTAGCATACTATCCTTATGTTTAACCCAAGCAACTTAGATGAAGTATGTGTGCAAGCACACATCTTGAGGCAAGGGGGGAACAAAACATAGAGGAGAAAGGTGAAAGTGAGGGTAAGGGAAAAGAGAAGGAAGGAAAATGCAAGGGAAAGAAGAATGCAAGTATCAAAAAGGAGAAGGAAAAACTCACATGCAAAAACTATTCAAAGACTAGCCATGATGAAGACCACTATTGGCAACTTCATCCAGAATTAAAACCAGATAGATTGAAAGCCAAAGAGAAGGGAAAAACTATTGCTATAGCTGAAAAAGACTTAGGGTCAGATTCAGGAGATGAGACAAAAATTACAGCTATGGGTTTGAAAGGTCAACATGTTGAAAGTACTAGTTCCTCAAATACTCACAACAACACTCCAAATGAAGACAAAAGGGAAGAGTTGTTCACTGTCAGAGTAATCTCAAATCATACCACGATTGATGCACTCTTTGATAGTGGATCACAAGCAAACCTGATTTCAAAAGACTTAGTTAAAGAGCTTAAACTTGAAACCGTACCACGTCATAAACCATACCCTTTGGGTTGGATAGTTAAGGATGCCAATTTACAGGTTTCAAGGAAATGCATTTTTAGATTTACTATTACTGCAAACTTTGTTGATGAAGTCGAGTTAGACGTGGTTCCACTTGACATTTATGGAATTATCTTGGGAAGTCCATATTTGTATGACAGGAAAGCGGTGTTTCATTGTTATGAGCACAAATATCATTTGCTTAAAGATGGGATGAAGTATATTGTGAGAGCTCATCACAAGAAACCAAAAATTTCTTTAGTTAATGCGGGAAAAATGAAGAGGCTAGTGAATGCAAGTCAGAACTTGACATTGTTGATGATCAAACAAAGATATGTTTTGAATCATACTTTTCATAAAGATTCTTATATTTGTAATGAGTTGTTTCATAATGATAACAGGTTTCTTTTGAAAGAAGGTGAAAAACATTTGTAGCAACCAACATTGGTGTTGAGCAGTGTTGAAAACAAGGTGTCGTGAAAAGGTCAAAGAGAAGAGGACAAAGCAGATTGGCAAAGAAGGCATGGGTTTCACAAATGTTCATTACTGGTTTCCAAAAGGCACATTACAATGATGAAGAAACTTGGGTAAGAGTCAACTCAAGTACAAGGCAGAAGCAGCTAAAAATCGTCATAGAGACAAAGTGCAAGGTGAGAAAGATTCCAAGTTTTCTTTGATTGTTGACCAAGGTAGGAACAAGATGTTTTCTACAAAATTAGATTGATGTTTTGCAAATTCAAAAATATTGTAGCATGACAGTATCAAAGACAGCAATAGATGGTCGTCGGAATCAAGGAAAAATTTGACTTTTTATGAAAAGCTCCAAATGATGAAATTAGGAAAATTTCAATGGATAAAGACTGGAAGGATGAGGGAACAGTCCCCTCATCAACATAATCAGTGATCAAGAGAGATTTTGGGGTCTAAAAGGATTCTAGTGGAGAGGAATGATCAGGGATCAATATTTTAGCTAAAAATTGAAAATGCTCAAAATTGTTTCAGACCTAAATGACCGGATAGAGTTCGTCGCCAGGATTCCAATGCACAAACGGTTCAAAAAACCGACATTGTATGCAAAAGTTAGAGCTTCTGAAAGTTTGGTCAAAAACTCAAAATTTGACTAGGGTTGATTGGATGCCCAGTCAGCATGCAAATAATATTCTCCAGTTTCAGCCAGTGACACTGTGACAAGTGTCATCTTCAGATTCGCCAAATGGTTTGCGAAGAGGTGATTTTTCCAATGACCTCCAAGGAATGAATAATTGTGCAATTTATTTTTTATTTAATTAAATATTTATTATTATATATTTTATGTTATATTATTAAATTTTAAATATATAATATATATATATATATATATATATAATATATATATAATATATATATATATATATAATTCTTAATATATAATTAAATACTAATTAAAAACCAAAGATGGTGCATTAAATACAAGGTACGTGTAATATTTGAAGGGCTTAAAGTTTAACGCCATAATATTTTTGAGGTGGTAAAAGAACATGGGTGGGTGGAAGTGGGTCATGAACCCATAACCTCCCCCACATGAACCACACTCCATCACAACGTGCCACAGGGAACACATTTGAAAGGATAACCGCGCATAGTATTTTAAACTTTAACATTGACCGATGGCGGAGAGGAGGGAGTGAGCCCCACGGGGCCAACCCCCTCTCCATGCGACCTTAGTGATATGACCAAGTGCCAATCGTTAAGTGTGATTAGCGCATTAATTAACCCGATTTTAATATGGCAGCAATTTTGGAGGCTCGCCAAATTAGGCAAAAACTACTAGTTTTGGCTGACATAACTGGAGTCTCTCCAGATTTAGCAGAGGTTTTCTAGGAAAAATTGGTGTTGCCATAACTGAGGCAATTCTTAGCCAAATTTCAAAAATTAATAGCCATTTTTAGCTAATTAGCATGCTAGGAACTCATTGGAGTAGGTTACAGAGATAAAAGAGATCATCTACAGGTGTTTTTGGTCACTTGAATATTTTTTAAGCCCAGGGCCAACATGTGTTGGAGACCATTCCCAAAGCAGTTGGTAACCAAATTGATAAACAAATAATCATTTATGATAGATTTTAATGTTTTAAACTCATTGGAATACGTTCCAAGGGCATTGGATGCATGCAACAACAATTTTATCACTATTGAAACTAATACAAAGTCTCACACTATGAAGCTAGACCAAGGAGATGTAGCTTAGGAGGGGTGGACTCCTTCAACAAAAAATTGTGTATTGAGCTATGTTATTTGTGCTTGCTTTGTTCTTATATGTTGTTTTTCAGCCATTTAAATTCATGCTTTTAAGTTCATGCAAAACACTAAATTTCACCAAGTTAGATGCATATAAAATCACATGATTATGCATAAACTCTTTATGGATAAGCAAACCAAAGCAAAGAAAAAATTATATCTGGAAATGATACTAGCACAACATTAACTAGCAATCAATTTTAGATAAAGAAAGGAATTTTCGATTTAACCGTGGTTAATTAGGTAATTTTTACATTACTGTTTGGATTTTACCATTACAAGGAGCAGATCCATTGCAAAGGGAGTGTGAGAAATTAATTGGTGTAACGGTTTGCTGATGTGGGAAGGGGAGTGCCAGATGGTGGCCTTTGATTGGGAATGGGACGGATTCTTGGAACAGGTTAAATGGAAGGGAAGGTTATGGGAGTGGGGTTCGCAGTGTTGAGTTAACAGGCGGTGAGTGGGCCTAGGAATAGATGTCGTGGCAAATAGGGACCGGTGGGGGAGCAAACGATCAATGCTGCATGACTTTTCAGGGGGGGACGCGATGAGTGAAAAGTAGGGGGGTGAAAAATGATGTGGGGGTGACACATAGCGAGCCTTTAAAACCCCCCCTCCCATCAATAAAGTGGAATGGAGCTCGGGGGGGAGGGGGGGCGAAAACACTTCCTCATCATTGATCCAAGTGGGGAAGATCTCAACCGTTGATTTGCGTAGTTAATACTCCCGTCGATAAACTAATATGCTGACCTCAAATTCTATTACAACCATTCGAAACATTAAAGAATAATATACACTTATTACAAAAAATTAATCATGTTCAACCCCATGTTTACCTTATTCAAAATCAAATTAACTACTTTAAATCAAATTAATCACATTTAGGGCACATTTGATTTTGCAAGCTCATTTATTCATTTTTCTAAGGTTTTTTTCATTATTTTTCTATGTCAGTTAACCATGATTAAATGGTGTGATTAACTGCACTAATCAAGCTCAATCATGATTAAACTGTGTGATTGATTTATTCAATCACCTAATTAAATTTCTTTTCAGACTAATCATGTTTAAATAGTGTGATTAGACTAACTATTTCTGCTTCTCCTATTCACAATGTGGCATTTAAACAAGATGCACGCTTTATTTACAAAAAATTCCTGTAGTATGTTTTCATGCAATTTTGATTTTTCTTGGTGGCATTTAGACTTGCTCATCTAGGGGGACATTTTCATATATTTTTTTCTCTTTTTGTTTTTCTTTTCTTTCTTTCATTTCTTTCTTTATTCTATTTTCTCTGTACCCTACACTTTATTTTTCTTTTCTTTCTTTTTCTGTATATATATTTTTTCATTTTTCTTTTGGAAATAAATTTCAAACACGAATCATTATTTACATTTCTTCACATATAAATCATCAGGTCAAAACAACTCATCCTATGAAATATAGGACCCTAACAACATGCACCATGAATTATTTTTTATGATGATCACTTCATCATGGATTCACTCTAAATATCATTCTCTCATCATGTGTCAACAGATGGATCCTTTGCCAGCTTATCTTCACGGTTTGTTGATGGCACATCTCAATGGTTGCAAAACATCGTTGCTACAACTTGGCCATATATTCTCCTGACCAGACACCTCATCTCTTTAGCGGACTTTGTATCAGTTCAACCACCAACAATCAATACCCACTACCTAGGTATCCATCACTTGCATGTATTCCTTGATTCCTAGCTAGTTGTATTGCAGTTAAACAAGACATTTCAAGTCTATGATACACATCTTTTCTGGAAGTATTTGCATTCCCAAAGGTTAGTTTGACATTTTGATCATATCACATTTACACATACACTAAAGGATCAAAATCACACAACATATCACATCGCTAATCAAATCCTAGACTGACATGAATGGCATATATATAACCTTCAAGATACATAAAACATCAACATAAGATACATCTCAAACAAAACATAGAAATACGTCAAAAAGTATAGACGCATGTGACATATCATGAGAGCCGCCAAAAAATAATATTGTATATACATAAAAAAATATGTATGAGTGCAAAATATATCCAAATAGTCCACTGGCTCACGACTTGGATAAATAAGTCAAAAAATATAGGGGAGCATCCTCATAATGGGTGCTTTCCCTAGTACATAAATAATCTCATCCAAAAACAACTAGACCATCAAGTCTATCTAAGGCTTCCACACACAAATCTCTGCATCAGGAGCCAAAATCATACCAGTCGTAGCCATCGCCATGGCTATACGACGCAAAACTGGTTGGTGCACTCGCTCCTGTGACATCATCGTCTCTATGACGACCTATGCTAGCCCTTCTCATCCATCAATGGGAAAACCTCTACTCAAGGCCTCCACTTTGCTTGAGGTATCCCGATAACATTGCAGCTCAGCCTCTATGGCCTCAACCTGCTCACGCCATCACTCTGCGTCCCTGCCCGCCGCTGTGCTACTACCCCTCTCTAGAGGGTCCACCAATCTCTAACTAGCACCATTGCATTGGTCGCTCAGGCCCAGTCGGTGGCCCCACAACCCTCAGTCTCTGTCGTACGGGTGCATCCCCTGCGATACCCATATGTCTAGGAGTGTGGCCTACCAAATAGGCCAGTGGTCACCCTCGCGACCCAACATTTGGAGGTAAATAAACATGGCATCAACATCATCATAAATAAAACATCATACTGATACATGAAAATAAACATATGTATACAAATGCGAAAATCAAAATATACCTGTTGGTCCCCATGCGTCACCCAGAGGAAGCCCCGTGTCTGGATCTCCCTAGAAGTCCATCCCATGATAGGGATACTCCAGAATCAACTGAGAATTGGAGTTAAACCAATGCTCTATAGTGACATTCCAATAATGCCCTGCCGCACCACCCCGAACTCATGGCATCGCAAGTGCCCAGCGGTGTATACGTGGGTCCTTGGCAGGCCTTGACGGCACTATTAATATCAGATGCAGTGTAACCACCCTGTCATACATAATACTGCAAAGTACACTCACATAACAAAAACTCCATAACGTACCATGCCACACATGTGTCAACTGTGACAACATCCCCCGATGCAACAACTGAGCCCAATAAAAAAAGTGGCCCACCTGCAGCTGCTAGAGGACCGTTATATGTGGCCCTAATGCCCTATTGGGGGATTTTGATCCCACCAACCTCACAATCATCGCCAGCACTGCTCGCTCAGCGAGATCCAACACAACTAAAATCCTGATGCAACCCTCCTCATATGGTTACGACTACACTGAGTGTCACCCTTAGCCTTTGCCCACCCATTGGGATATCCACGTGCCCAACTGGCAGTGGATAGGGAAAAGCCTCCCCGTGAGGTAGAATACCGGTAACCAAATAAATATTGGTATCGACCGATATCATCAGATCCGTCAAATGGATAACCATAACCTGTCAGTCCACATCCCAACATCGAATCAAAAAGCACAGGAACCTATCCTGCGACCTCAAAAGGGGGTTCTAAAGAAACTTCAGAAGCCCCCACTACACTAGCAATTGGCTAGCAGCTAGGTTCCGTGCCACATCTACATAGAGGTGCTCCCAGTGTCTCTTCCTCCAAATCATCCTGCCATCCAAGATGCGATGTATCAAATTTATAACTCCCTAGGCTATAAAAAAGAAGAAGAGAAACCCCTTTTTCCTCACAGCCGTGTGCCTATGAGCATGGTAGACGCGATGTCATGCAACTTTTTCCCCAATAGATGCATGGATGAGCGTCTGCCACATCCCTAAGTTGTGGCATCCAAGGCATCGAGGACCGCATGCTTGTTTTCCACATAGGTGCACGGTCCGCACATTTGTGGTTCACACGGATGCACAACCATCGCGCATTCTGCGGGCCAAGCCGCGGTGACCCCCAAAGGGTTTTGCCACTACATATATCACCTCAGATGCACAGAACACACGTCTGATGTTGAGTTTTGCATGGAGATGCCATGCAAAACCCTTAGTTTTGTGTGGAAACTGCGTGACTCCAAAGGAGTCACCCGCGTGGCCAAGAAAAGTCAAACTTAAAAGGTCGTACAGGGGACCCCCAATATGACCTATCTACCCTAAGACTACCAAAATGACAAAGATTAGGGTACAAAACCTTACCTAGCTCTCCCTATGTGCATCCCCAGTGCTTTGGTTGACCACAATGGAAAGAAAGGATCCAAAACCTTGCTCTAACCCCTACATATCATCAGTGCAAATGAAGTGACATTTGGCCCCTTAGCCCTATCTATCACCATTTTTGAAGTCCATTATAGAATCCTAGGACATCCATTGAAAAAACCAAAAGAGACACAAGGATTAATACCACACCATCTTCATCATGGAACTCTTCATTCCAGTACACGCCAAAACTCATTTATGGGCCCGTCACACACTCAGAAATTCATGTCAGGTACTCCTCTAGTTCTTTAATTCATAACATTAAATCAATCACAGATTATAAGTATGTTTTAAACAGATTCTTTCATTTGGGGTTTTGGTCATGTATATTGCACGTACATCATACTTGATCCACTTCGACCAAACATGCAAATAATAGAGCATGTATCTTTAGCATGATAGACTTCCTCCTAAGCTTTGCATATCCTGACATCATTTCACTAAAATGCACCATAGGGTCCCTTGTCTCAACCATGTTTATCACCATTTCGCCTCGACATAGGATATACATCCGTGTCGGTCGATAGAACCCTCCCACTCATGTCTCGCTTCATGTTTGTAGACCCCTCTTCACTATCACAGTCACGACCACTTACTCCGGCCCGGGAACCACTCCACTTACATGCCTTGAATTTAAGCCTCATTATGCTACACTCATTGCACATACACCCCATTTCTTGGGTCATCCTTATGACTTTGCGAAAGATCAAGACGAATGCACCTCTGTGTCCTACATTTTTCCTATCATTCACATTGCATAGCCCATTTATGTCACTTCATCCACCTCACCAAACCCAGCACGGAGACCAACCAATGGGGCCCCCACCCTTAGCAAAAAGCACCACACCTCCATATAGGTCACCATAATTATGGGGCAACCGTCTCCATGGTTGTACATCCAAATCACCCTCATATTCTTTTGGAAAGTGTACACATATTTTTTTAAGGAAAGAGACTCCCACCCACATTTTTGTTATTCATGTCTTTTACCCAGCGACAGTTTCTAGTCACCCTTGGTTAGAGCTTGCACATCACCAACAATCATTTCCATCTTCTCACTAGTCATAACATACTCACACCCACCCTGGAAATCCTACCGACTCCAGGGCCATCCCTATCAGTAAACATGTTTTGACTACCGCTATCTACACAAAAACTCTGACCTCAGACCAATTTTCTACTTCCCCTTATATCTTCTGCTCTCACTATCATGCCTTATATAAACCACACTTTTATAGTCTATTTACATCTCATATTGATTCTCAGACACAACATGTCGGGTGGTTAACGCTCCTTTCCTATCAACCTCAACATTCGTATTCCAGGATATGGATAGTATCGTGGATACTCCCCCCCTTGAAGGGATATCCTCAGGTAGCACAATGAGAATATCTATTTCCCAATGATGTCATTGCTCCCCTTGACATTCGACACCAACACAAGCTTTCATGTCAAGGTGATGTCCTAATTAGCTACCGTTGCAGCTCTTTCGTTTAGTCAAAGACCCCCTCATCACTAAGCATCTCATTCAACAATGCTTACACCATAATACGGGGGAGGTACCCACAGAAAAATACACATGCATATTGCAACACCTCTTTCAACAATGCTTCACCTCTATTATGCATGGGGGAACGAAATTCAATCTATTTGACCAGGAAGCACCCTTTAGGGCATCAACAATTATCATCATCAGCTATCAGCACGGCAACCACCATAACATTGACTAGGGCCATTCTTTGTCTGATTGTAATAATTTAATATTAGTCATCATAACGAGCATGGGAAAAGGCCGCCTCGTATAGACACATTTTTTCACTCTTTAGGTTTTCACCAGAGTATGGTTACCATTTATACTCAGGCAAGGGGTTTCTCTACTCATCTCCATAACAAGTTATCCTTTCTCTCTCGAAAAGTTGATCAGACTCTCCATCAGAAAAGAAAACATGATGGATTTTGGCTATACATTTGCGCCTAACCATACATTAGGGGGAAACTATTAACACTAGAAAATCATACACATGTTGGCACAATCCAGAAGACACTAAAAGGTGTCCAACGGAATGCACAAGTGAATATTTTCCAACTGAATACATCATGGAGTTTAAAGAATTAAATTTCTCCTAAGGTCCAAAGTTTATAAAGATAAAAACAATTGACGTCACATGACTATTTCTTCTTTAAACGCGCACAAGTGAAATATCCTTCAAAATCCACGCAGTTGCAAAAATGGATGACTTAACAATTTAGGAGCACTCCACACACTTGGGGCCGATTCTCTGACATGAGATCAGTCCAGTACAACCAAATTCGAGTCACCCTGAAGATATGAAGCCCTCAATGGAATCATCTTGTGCTACTCATGTGTCATTATCATGCATGAACAAAGAAGGGGAATATGGATTAAAAAAATTCTATATAAATAGGCTACGGGAGAGCCAAAATATAAGACATTGTTATGCTGACCAAATTGCTATCAGAAAAAACCACCATTCCATTATTTAAGCCAAATAAGGGAAGAACACTAACATGCTGGCCATATTTCTTCTAAGCAATCCATCATCTTAGTGAGAAAAGAGGAATCCACCATTGGAGAGTCTTCATACTTATTTGAGAGAGAGGAGAAACTTGCAAAGATATTGAGGAAAAGAAACTCCCTTGCTAAGGATTTTTTAGCATCATAGCTCAAAGAATTATCTTCAAGTGTCTAAGATTCATCTATTGTATTCAACCTCTACTACCAACAATTAATAAAGGGATACTTTTCCATTATTTTGTTGACTTGTTTGCTCCATTGAGAATTGTTTCTGTATTTACCTCTTTATTTAGTTTATGTTTATGTATGCATTGTTTCCACTGTTTACAATGTTGTGTTTACTTAATTTTTTCCACTAACAACACCAATTCTGCCTGTGATCCTTTGCAGGGAACAATCAACTGCTAAGGAGGTGTATTTTGGTACACCATTTCCACAAAAAAACTTCCACACAAGGGATTGATGGAGACAACCAAGAGAGAATATAGGGGGGCTTGTCCACGTCCTTAACTCTCTAACTCAACTTAAGATCACTGAATCCTCACTCACAAGCTCGAATTCACTGACAACTGAGTAACTCCAAGTACATGTGAAGCTCAAGCAGGACCAAATCCACAATTTTCGAGCTCTTGGAGGGAACCACTCCTATTTTCAAGGGAGATTCCATCAACTACCTTTTTGTATAAATAAACCAGCTGAAAGGCTCATTAGGATTCTAATTTTTGGTTTAGCTAAGAGTAGCTACTGAGCCTAGTGCTTAATATTGTTATTCTTAAATTTCATGTAATGTAGAGGACTATTATTTTCTTCCAATGATAATTTTGGCATTGATATGCATATGAGCTAGTTTTAGAGGGCCAAGACCCTTAGGTTTGGGCTTAATTCAGAGGCTTTAGTCCTTCTTCTATATTTCTTTCTCTTGTTGCAATAGATGTTAAGCTATAAAAACTGGCAATTGCACATACCCCTATCACCTCTCTTGTGGGAAAAGTGATTGGAAAGGTTTACAATCTCAGTCCAAAAATATTTGTTTATGATTTCTTGGAAATAGATGGATGTTACTAGCAATCCCTTTGCATGTTTTCTAAACCTTAGGTGTTTGTTTAGTGATCACATAGTATTGTGGAATAAAATATATTTTAGTCAAATTCAAATCATCTTTTCCATGATAAGTTTATCTCATTGTGTTATTGGTCATTTGATGCATGTATTTGGCTAGTTGTAGGGTTGTGTTGATCTACAGGGGTGTGCACATCTTTTCATTTCCACCTGGACCTTTCCATATTCTCTCTCTCTACCTCACACTACTCCCAAACTCTATTTCTGTAGTCATTCTATTAAGGCAATTAGAAGACACCATGAGCATCAACTTTAGTGCAAGATAGACCTATGAGAGGTACTAGGCTTGCTAGGGGGCTTCCCCAACCTTCATTAACTTCCTCCTATATTCATACGTCTTCTCCTACTCACAAGACACCATTTCTACCCTCAAAAGGCTCTTGAAACCCCTCTTGTAGCAAAACGGGGCCTCCTGTAGCAATACAGGACCTCTTGTAGCAACCTCTTGTAGTAGGCATGTAGAATTGTTTTCCTCAACTTGTTTCGCTCCACACTTTGACCTTAGCCTAGTTAGGATGAATAATGACCCCCAACTTGTGATTTGATGATTAAGAGCATCTCTTAGACCTCTCCAACCTCCTCCTTTCCTCACTACAAAACAAAGTTAGAATTAGTTTTTTTCATAAGCATGCTAAAAGTTAGATTCTTTATTTTCAAGAAAATGTAGAGTAGATCAATGATACATGAAAGTAGATTACTGATTTGATTAAATGTGAAAAGTAGAGTGGTTTTACTTCTACAAGTAGACTAGCCCCTTCTCTTTCATGCAATTTCAATTAGCATTTACATTTGAATGAGTGGCATTTTCACTTTCATAGTTAGAATCAGGTTCAAATTTTCTTTCATAAGAAGTTTTCACTATAATTAGTTGGAGGAATGGTCTCTAAACATCTTGATTTGATTTCATGATTGAGGGTGACATGAGTAGAACCTAAGCTACCGTGCATATAACATTGTCACCTCTAAGTTTGTATGAACCTCGGGTTGCAACACTCTTGGTGCAATACCAGGGCTTACCACTTTTTGGCATTGTTGTTGGGGAGGTGTCTAAGTAGGTGTTATTTCTGCTTAAGCATCGTTTTTCTTTGCATCAGTCTTATTGCTTTGAAAAAGTGAAAATTTCAATAAAAATTGTTAACACCCACACCCTCAAGCAGCCAACCTTCACTCTTCTTTGGTGGTTGTGAACTTCCCTCTCTAACTATAGGGGAGTTAGAAGGCCCTCTAGGTGAGCCAACTGAAAGTTTTTAAGAGCCTATTGGAGAAGAAGAACCTACCTCACCTACTCAAACCATGGCTGAAAACCAAAAAACTGAGCTTTTCCCTATCAGAGAAGCCAATGTAGAGGCTAGAATGAAAAACATAAGCCCTGCCACCCTTCAACATTTCCATGGCCTAACCTCTAAATATCCTGACACCTTCATGTTTGAATTTTTTGTTGTCTGTATGACCTATGACTATGCCTTTTATGAGCATAAACTGAAGTTGTTTCCTTTTACCCTCGAAGATGCAGCCTTGCGCTAATTTATGAGTCTACCTAGAGGCAGCATCACTACCTGGGTCAAAATGCAACAAACCTTCAATGAAAAATACTAGGATTATTGTAGGTCCAAAGAAACAAAGGGGGAAATATTTAGGATGACCCTTGGACCTAATGAATCTTTAGAGGACTTTGAGGAAATATTTCAACTCAATTATAGGAGGGCCAACTGTACCCTTGATCTTGAGTCACTCAAGCTATTTCTTCTCTGAGGGATTAGGGAAGATGTAATAGAGACCCTCAACGTGATATCTATAGGAGATATTTAGCAATTTCCTTATTATGACATCAAAATTGTATTCAAGAATCACTCTAGGGTTGTTTGGAAAACGGGTAGGTCTAGCCAAAACTTGGCCAATTCCTCTCCCGCCCAAAAATCCATGAATCATGAGATAGGGAACATGTTGGAGTATTTCAAGAGTGAAATGTCGCATACCTTTTCCTTGCAAATGTATGTTATGAAAATAAAAAGAAAGAAAGAGGAAGTAGAAAGGGCACTAGCTATTTTTTGCCCTAAATGTACTAAAAGACATCCTAGGAATGAATTCCCACTGAATGTCATAGAATTTTTCCTAGTTTGTGAGGAGGATTGTGCAATAGACAAATGTACCTCTCTACTAGGACAAAGGCTATATACCAGGGAGGAGTAGAGAGTGGGTCAGAACAGCTATGCTTCGTTAACCAAAGGAGACCCCTAGGACCTCAGCCATATCAATAAGGCATGCAAGGTGCACATTATCCTCACTACAATCCAAATCAGAATGCACCTTTCCAGCCTTGGTATCCTTCCACTCATCCACCATGGTCCACACCTCCTCCTTGGGTGTATACTCTTTAATATCCTCCTCAGCCTATCAACCCTCCTTTTCAGCCATATCCACCACAATCTTCCCAATGGGGAAACGCCTCACAAGGGTGGAGACCCCAAACAAACAAGCCTCCTGCTTTACTGCCTCCATCCCAACCTCAACCACAACTATCTCATTATACCCCACCTAAGAAACATCAAATTCATACTCAACCAAATTTGAACCCGAACAATAAGCACGCAAAATAGGTCTATAGTGGGGAAACACCCTATCCTACTTATGATGTGGAAATCCAAGAGATCAACCTTCAATATGGTAGGGTGCTCTGAGATAATCACACACCTTCTCCACCTGAACAGCTTGAATAAGAGAAGGAAGAGAGTGTCTCTCAAGTCAATGCACCCTCGTATCCTAAAAATTTGGTCCACCCTAACCAACACACCCCATAAGAGTTTTAACTTCTGGGAGAATTGAACAATTTATGTGTCAAGATAACCCTTCTCCAGGCCATTAAATACGTTCTCATCTACAACAAACTTATTAAAGAAAAAGTGTTTCAAAAGGCCCGGGCCCTAGACCTTGGTAGGCTAGTAGTGGATGTACTCATTGATAACATTATGGTCCCTAATACCTTCATTGATCTTAGGGCTACAATCAATGTAATGACCAAGGAAACCATGTTGAAGCTTAATCTTCAAGGGGCTTTGAAAAACACCACCACAACGTTGCATCTTGTAGACATATCCACAGTAGCTCCTATGGGAATTATTGATAATGTCATGGTCTCCATTGACTCCTAGGAGTACCCTATTGATTTCCTGGTCCTTTAGCCCGAAAACCAAGTTTAATTGATATCCTCTCATCTTAGGAAGGCTTTCGTTGGCCACTATTGATGCCTACATTAGTTGTAGGGTTGGGAACATGACTATAAAAAATGGATATTTATCCAAACAACTTGTGTTGTATCCTCCTGCTCAACCTTCTATTGAACATGATTTACCCATATGGTTAGAGGATGAGGAAGAGGATGTATCGTATCACACAATGCCCTAACTAGTTTTAACTCTAGATATTGTAATAGGAGGGAGAAAACTTAATGAAGATGACCTTATTAACCATATCATTCATAATCAGCCTCCCACTCCCATACTAGTTGATGAATTGATGAAGGAAACTGAGAGCAGTCCTTGGACTGGCTTGTGCTCTCTTGAATCTAGCCCAGGACATGTCAATATTGTAGAGGTTCGTCCATCAAGAACTATAAATATCAACCCTTCTCTCTTGGCCAAACAGGAAGAAAAAATGTGCAAAGTACTGAGGCAACATCTAGAGGTTTTTGCTTGGTATTATAAGGAAATGAAAGGTGTGCATCCCTCAATTTGTACTCATCATATGTACATCAACGAGGGATGAAAGCATGTGCATCAACCCTAAAGAGGATGAACCTAACTCTTAAGGACATTCTCAAAGAAGAATTACAAAAACTACTAGATGCAGGGTTCATATACCCATTTCAGATAGCGGGTGGGTGTCATCTCTTGTTATAGTTCCCAAAAGGAATGGCAAGTGGAGAATCTATGTTGATTACCGGAAAATTAACAAGTCTACAAAAAAGGACCATTTTCCTTTACCCTTCATTGAACAAGTCCTAGATGGCCTTGCAGGAAAAAAATTCTTCTCCTTCCTGGATGGATTTAGTGGATACAACCAAATTAAGATCAACCCTGTAGACCAAGACAAGACCACATTTACATGTCCTCGGGGTACCTTTGCTTATATATTTCTTCCATTCAGTCTGTGAAATACCTCTACTACTTTCCAGAGGATTGTCCTAAGTATATTTGGTTGACTTGTTCATGACTTTGTTGAAATATACATGGATGATTTCACTCCTTATGGATGTGACTTCCACGAAGCTCTCTCTAATATGTGCAAAGTCTTGAAGAAATGTATTGAAATGAATCTCTCATTGAGCCTTAAGAAATGTGAGTTTTTGATGAATGCAGGGGTCGCCCTTGGCCATTCTATATCTAAGGAAAGGATACAGGTCGACCCAAACAACATTTCCATCATCAAAAGGGTCCCTATCCCTCAAAAACAAGATATGTCATGAGTTTTATTGGATAAGTTGGGTAATAAAGGAGGTTCATTAAAGATTTTAGCAAATTGGCTTCATCCTTGTTTGGACTATTGGTTAAAGATTCGGATTTTTGTTGGACAACCAATTGTCAAGAAGCTTTTGAAGTACTAAAAGAAAATTTGACCACTACATCCATCCTTAGGGGTCCCAACTGGGAATTTCCTTTCCATATACACACAGATGCCTCAGATAAAGTTGTAGGGGTTGCCTTACGACAAGTAGAATACAAATTACCTTATGATATCTATTTCATCAACAAGAACCTTTCCAAAGCCGAATTAAATTATATTGACACTGAAAAATAACTCTTGGATGTGGTGCATTATTTGACCAAGTTTAGGAATTATATCATTGGTTATAAAACTTTGGTTCATACTGATAATACAACCATTAAATATTTAATGAATAAACCTGATGTGAATGATAGGATAATTAGATGGTTGTTATTATCGTAGCAGTTTGACTTGACTATTATTAATAAACCAGGGAAAGAGAATGTAGTTGCAGATTTGTTGTCGAGACTAACCCTGCCTACAGGAAAGGAAGAAATGATAGATGATCAGATTCCAAATGAAAATATCTTTGCCATCTCGGTGCTTTCTCCTTGGTTTTATGATATAGCCAACTATTTGGTTGCTGGGACGTTCCCTCCTAACGTATCCTCCAAGGAGAAAATAAAGATTGTCAGAAAGAGTGCCCCATTCACTTGGATTGGGGGAAATATTTTCAGATTAGGGCCAGATCAGATCCTGAGAAGATGTGTGATGGAAGAAGAGCTCTTTGACATCCTCTTAGCATGTCATGATGGACCCTATGGGGGTCACTTAGCTACTAAGAGGAAAACTTTCAAATTTCTACAATCAAGTTATTATTGGCCCACTTTACATCAGGATGCAAGGAGGTACGCCACTAGGTGTGATCAATGTCAAAGGATGAGTAAGCCAACACCCAAGGATGAAATTCACTTACAACCTCAACTGACTTTAGAGCCATTTGAAAAGTGGGGCATGGATTTCATTGGACCTATTCATCCCCCATCAAGACAGAAAAGGTATATCATTGTATGCACCAATTACTTGACCAAATGGGCTTAAAAAAAAGCAGTGAAGGCAACAACTGAGCAGAAGGTGGTTAGATTCCTGAGGGAGAACATCTTCTACAAATTTGGTTTTCCAAGGGAATTAGTCACTGATCAAGGAACACAATTTACATCAAGTTTGATTGAAGATCTCATGAAGCAGCACCACATCAAGCATAATACATCTACTACCTATCACCCTCAAGAAAATGGGAAGGTGGAAGTCACAAACAAGCATTGGAAAGCATTCATACCAAGATTTTTAGTAGCAACATAAAATATTGGGAAGACAGACTTGTGGAAACCACTTGGGCCTACAACACCACTTGGAAGACGACTACTAGATTCACTCCATTTGAGATGGTCTATGGGAAAAAGGCCCTGTTGTCTATTGAATTTGAGTACAACACCTTGAGGATGGTAACTCGGTTAGACTTGGATCTCACTACAACACAATAGGAAAGGTTGTTCTAGCTCAATGATCTAGATGAATTCATAATGCAAGCTCTCATGCACACTGAGCTAATCTAGCTACAAAGGAATATTTAGCATGATAAGCACATCAGAGAAAGAAATTTTCAAGGAGATTGGGCCCTACTATATGATTCCATATTGAAGGATTTCAAGGGGAAGTTAATGACAATAAGATTGGGTCCCTATCTAGTGGAGAAGTTTCATGAGAATGGGTTTGTCCAAATCATAACAATTGATGAGGAAGGGATTCCCTTACTTGTCAATGGTCATAGATTGAAGTTGTACAAGAAACCTCTATCTAAGGAAGAGTTTATCAGTTCAGTGAGTCGAGTGTGAAATGTGATTGGGAGGCTCATAGCCCTCAGTCCACCAAAGTTTTAAAATTAAATAAAGGAAAATAATAGGAGGGCCTGGATAAAAATATTCATGAGGAATATAGGGCCAACTCCTGAGTTGAAAACCTCTCTGAGGCATCCCAAGAGCAAAAAAAAATAGAAAATAAAATATCCCCAGGTGAAAACCTCCTTTAAGACGCCTAGAGAAAGCACACATGTTCAAAACCTCTGTAGAGGCAACTTGCTTATCTAAAAAAAAAATAATGAAAGAAAAAGAAAAAACAAAGGAGAAAATGAAATACAAGGAAGGAGTTCTTACACCACCTTTCCTAACATTTTTTTCTTTGCAGAACTCCAAAATAGTTGACATAATCATGGTTGCAGGGCAGAATCTACGGGTGTATTCTTCCATTCTTCCATCTATACATTTCATTTCCACCCTCTCCACTCACATACCAGCTACCTCTCTCCATCATCTAGTCAACAAAATAATCAAAATTTTCCTCCTCGCTGTAATGCTACAGGAGGAGCCCGAAATGCTACATGAGGAAGATTTGATGTGATAAAGAGGCCAAAGGGTCATATTTTAGTTAGGTAATGTTGAGGGAGGTCCACCACTATCCATTTCATCACCCATCCACTCCATATAGTCAAGGTTATTTCAAATTTCCTCTCCATCATGCATCTAAGAAAACACAGAAAAACCTTTGTTTTCCATTCTTCCACCACCTACACCGCTTCATCATGATCTTAATCCTATCCTCATACCTTTCACTTTCCCTCCATCTGACATGAAATTGAAGTCTTAAAAAGGGTATTAAATTATTGTTACAGGAATGAGACTCCTCCTATAGTATCCTGTACAATCACCACAAAACTCCCTAAAACTCTTTTTCTACAGCCACAAAGAGCATCATGGATCCATTTTTGAATAGGGAAGAGGCACATCATCCTTAGGAGGTATTCCATCCACTCCACGAGCAACAACTTGGACACAAGTAAGGCACCTGCACACACAAAAAAGTTATCAATCAAAATATCATCAAGTTATGAAAACCTGAACAGAAACAATCAAAGGAAATCGACTCCCTCAAGATCACGTTGTTATGAGACCCAACTCTAGCATGCAACCATCCCCATTAATTTGATCCACATGTAGGCTCAGGTATGACACCCTCACCTATTCCCTATGCATATAAAGCTATAATGTGATAATAGTTGAGAAAGGTATTTTAATGGGTTGGGGGTGACTAGTGAACTTCGCCACCTTCGACTAGTAAACTAAAATTTCACTTCAATTACACATGTACGTGGAAATGTCAAGTAAAGTGAGGTGGTGATTGCAAGGAGTGAGTTGATAATTATGAGGAGCAGGGAAATGATTGCAAGGATTGGAGAAAGCGGTTCAAAAAATGAAATTCATTTATGAGCCATGTCATTTAAGCGCTTCGAGCTTTTACCACAAAAGGGAATATTAAGTACTAGGCTCGACTCCATTTGCACCATTGCTCATATCTATAAAAAAAATCCAGTTAAGAGGAAGGATGAGGTAGTGCTATTACACTGCCTAAGGATCCACTGAGCTACTTCAAACTATGGTTGTAGGTGCTATAGAAGAAGCTACAATAGGATTTATAGGAGGGTCTGAACTACTACAGGAGGGTCGTGAAGAAGCTATAGGAGGGAATTGAAGGGTGAAAGAAAGTGACCCAAAATTGTACTCAAACCCTCATGCACATGAAAAAGATATTTTGAAAAGGAGTAAGAGATCCTTTCCCTTTCTAATTTCCATACCTATGCTTGCGAAAGTCTACTTGAAATCAATTCCCTATAACAAAGAGTTATATATTAATTCCCTTTTGGAAATTGTTGTGTGTAAATGCAAGATAAGGACAGAAAAATAATTTTCTCTGATATAAATTCTATCATTCCCTCACTGCTAAAAATGAAGTTTAATATTGTTTCTACCATTGGGATTTCTTTCAGGAAACATTGAAATTTACACCTAAGTAAGGAGCAGTAGAAGAAAATTGGGGCGGGGGGGGTGTTCAATAGAAGAGAACCCACAGACACAAGGATAATTGATCAACATCCTCTTGTTGTAGACATTTTCCAAAGCCATCAATGGTTGGGTTTCTTTAAATTGTTGAAGGGGTATGATGATGACATAACCCAAGAATTTTTCATGGCACTAAATCCTGAAGGAGAAGATAGTGCCACTACTGTTGTTAGAGGATTGGCCATCTCCTTAAGTCCTGAAACCATAAGTAGAGTGGCCACCTTACCATTAGGGATTCGATGGAGCAAGGAGGAGAAGGTAGTAAGTGTTACAGCCAGCAAGAACCTTTTCATTCAGAGGGAGAAGCCCATAGAAGATAAGGATGGAGTAAGAAGAGAAAGCCTACCTTACCTCTAGGATGAGGTGTCTTATTACATCCTCAAGTATATATCTTGTGAAAGCAGATTAAGCATTGTATTTTAGGTTACTTCATGAGTTAAGATTCAAAGCAAACTTACCAATCCCACAGAGAGTAAGTGCTCCTCATTTCCTTCTACAATCAATCATTGAAATAATCCAGAAGGTGAGGGAAGGAAAGCATCAATACATCACCCATCATGGCCTCATTAAGTTAATTTTGATGGATGCCCTAAGTCACTTAAGGAACCCGGTGCTATGGGCTGATTTTGTAGACATGGGTAGGGAGGTATTCATTCGAATGCAAGCCATCACACCTGGAGAAAAACCAATCTCTAGCACTGGAGGTAGGGGAGGAAAAACAAAGGAATAAGAGGTAGGAAAAACAGAAGAAGAAGAGGTAAGAGAAACAGAGGAAGAAGAAGCAACAAAAATAGAGGAAGAAGAAGCAGAGCTTAAGGAATAAGAGGCAAGATAAACAAAGGAAGAAGAAGCACATATTAAGGAAGAAGAAGGAGAGACAAAAGTAGAAGAAAAAGAAATCCCTAAGGAGACTTCTAAGCCCCATGGAAAAGAGAAGCAAGGGCATCAAACAAGTCTCTCCCCAGGGAATACATAGCAAGAAGTGGTTGCCACATTAGGCAAATTAAGCACACATATGAAGCTTAAGGGGAGGCAATCAAGGCAAGTTCCCCTATATTTGAAACTAAGGAAGAGTACTAGGATTAAACAGGGGAAACCACAACCTCCTTCAAAGGTCCCTATCATTATTCATGAATCACCAATTAAAAAGGGAGAAGTAGAGTTGAGTGAAGGTAAGATTGAAGAGATTACCTCTCCTAAGGCAAAAACCAAGCCACATGTGATAACTGTGGGAAGGCCCACCACTAGGGCAATCACCTTCAAAAGACTCAAGACACAAACTGCCATTGGACATGCAGAAAAAGAGGAGCTACATGACGAAACAAGGCTACTATAGGAGAAATAGGAGATGCTACAAGAGCAAAAATAGGAGCTACAAGAGTAGAAAGAGGGGCGACCACCTCAAGAAAGGTTGAAAAAGGCCTCCAAGAGACAAAAGAGCCTGAGCAACAACCTAGTCTAGAATCCTACTACAAATTTGTTAAGGGAAGTAGGATTATACCCCAAAATTTCATCATCCTGCTCTACTTTGAATTAGAAAAGGAAAGAGTAAGGACACATAAATGAATTCAGATTGCCAAATCCAAAAAAGTAGAAGATGTGGGCCTAATGGAGGAAAATATCAATGAAATGGGAAAGGAATTAAGTGACCTAAAACTAAGGGAGTCAACCATGAGGGAGAAGTTATAGACAAAGAACACAAGACTGAAAGAACAATTGCAAGAGAAGGAAACAAAACTTGCTACTATGGCAAGTCATCTATGGAAGCCATACAATATAGGAAATCATCCAAATCCTATGTTATTTTCCTCAAGGAGCAATGGTTGCAATTCCAAATAAATACACTAGCACAGTATGGGTATTTGCCTTTCCAATGTTACAGGAAATTTATTGAGTTTTCAAAAAGGAAAGTATGGAGGATAGGGAAAGTTAGTTGAGTTTTATATGCACAATCTCATTCTGACATATATGAATTTTTGGGACCCCAATTCAAGATTGGGAGACATGCAACTAATGGCATTGGCATCTTGGTTGCAACATGAGACAAGAGCTAAAGAAGTAAAGAAGGTGATGGCAAAGGAAGAAAAGGATCCCTTATACATTAGAGAAGAATTAGTGAGCCCCAAGGCTACCATCAACAATCACAATCTCATCTCCTCTAACCCTGAATTAGCACCTAGGTACATGGCATACTAAGAGAAATCCATCCTACATTTTGAAGACACTTTTAGGATGGTTGGGATAGAAAGTTTGCAGGCTTGCCAAAGAAAGTGGCAAGCCCTTGCCACATAGTCTACAAATCAGAGAATATCACTCCCCGGAAAGACTAAGGAATGCCTTAGAAAGAACACCACTATACAAAAGGATTATGCAAAGGCCAAAGATCAATTAGATAGGGCTCAAGCTCAATCCCCCCTTACTGTTGGGCCTACAAGAAGGAAGAAACCAAGCATAAGAACAAAAGGTATGGACAAAAATAGAGGCAAATGCATGTTTTTATCCACAGGAATGTACAACTTCTGAGGTGCCTTGGGATGTTAGAGAGGCCACCAAGGCCATGCATGAGCTTGATATGGATGACTAAGTTTCTTAGAGGATGAGAAACACCTTCAGTACGGGGGTGATGATGGGTCCCATAAATAGGTATATTTCAAAGTGTATTATGCTATCCTCCAGCCCTTAGGATTGTCCTTTTCTCACATTAGTTTTGATTTTTAGTCATAATATGCTTAGAAATAAGAGTAAAAGGTGTTTGTCATAGTATGTGGCCTAATGTGATCAAATTGCAGGAAAAATAAGCATTTTTGAGGCATTTACTATGCATGGGCTTGATGGAGACAACCAAGAGAGAATATAGGAGGACTTGTCCACCTCCTTAACTCTCTAAATTAGCTTGAGATCATGGGATCCTCACTCACAAGCTCGAATTCACTAACAACCGAGTAACTCCAAGTACATGTGAAGCTCAAGGAAGACTAAATCCACAATTTTCGATCTCTTGGAGGGAACCACTCCTATTTTCAAGGGAGTTGTCGTCAACTACCTTTTTCTATAAATAAACCAACGGAAAGGCTCATTAGGATTCAAAATTTTTATTCAACTAAGAGTAGCTATTGAGCCTAGTGCTTTTTATTGTTATTCTTAACTTTCATGTGATGTATAATACTACAATATTCAGCCAATGAGAAGTTTGTCATTGATTTGCATCTAAGCTAGTTTTAGAGAGCTGCAACTCTTGGGTTTGGGCCCAACCAAAGGATTTACTCTCTTCTATATTTCCTTCTTGTTCTTATTTCAAATAATTTCATGTATTTCTCTTGTTGCAATAGATGTTAAGCTATAAAAACTTGTGATTGTGGGCTTCCCTATCACCTCTCTTGCAGGAAAAGTGATTGGAAAGGTTTACAATATCAATCCAAAAATATTTGTTTATGATTTCTCATAAATATATGGATGTTAGTAGTAGTCCCTTTGCATGTTTTATAAAACTTAGGTGTTAGTTCAGTGATCAAATAGTGTTGAGGAATATAATATATTTTAGTCAAATTCAAATCATATTTTCCATGATAATTTTATCTCACTATGTTATTGGTCATTTGATGCATGTATTTGGCTAGTTGTAGGGTTGTGTTGATCTGTAGGGGTGGGCACATCTCTCCATTTCCACTTGGACCTTTCCATCTTGTCGCTCTCTAGCTCACACTGCTCCAAAACTATGTTTCTATAGTCATTATGTTAAGGCAATTAGAAGACATCGTGAGCATCAACCTTAGTGCAAGATAGACCTTAGATAGGTCCTAGGCTTGGCTAAGGGGCTTCCCCAGCCTTAATTCACTTCATCCTATCTTCATCCATCTTCTCTTGCCCAAAAGACACCATTTATACCCTCAAAAGGCTCTTGTAACCCCTCCTATAGCACAACAGGGCCTCTTGTAGTAATACATGACCTCCTATAGTAACCTCCTGCAACAAGCATGTAGCATTGTTTTCCTCAACTTGTTTCGCTCCACACTTTGACCTTAGCCTAGTTAAAATGAATAATGACCCCCAATTTGTGATTTGATGATTAAGATAAGCTCTTAGACCTCTCCAACCTCCTCCATTCCTCACTGCAAAACATAGTTAGAGTTAGTTGTTTTCATAAGCATGTTAAAAGTTAGATTCTTTATTTTCAAGAAAATGTAGAGTAGATCAATGATACATGCAAGTAGATTTCTGATTTGATTAAATGTGCAAAGTAGAGTAGTTTAAGTTTTGTGAGTAGACTAGTCCCTTTCTCTTTCATGCAATTTCAATTAGCATTTACATTTGAATGAATGTCATTTTCACTTTCATAGTTAGAATCATGTTTAATTTTTCTTTCATAAGAAGTTTTCACTATAATTAGTTGGAGGAATGGTCTCTGAACATCTTGATCCAATTTCATGATTGAAGGTGACATGAGTAGAACCTAACCTTAACCTATAGTGCATATAGCAATGTCACCTCTAATTTTGTAGGAACCCCGGGTTGATAATTTGAGTTGAGGAGCCCTTAGGAGTTACAACACCCTTGGTGCACTACCAGGGCTCACCAGTGCTCAAGCTAATATATTTCTTGGTGTGTTCATCCTAATAGTTGGCTTGGTGTGTCTGAGTTGAAATGGATATCTTACCTGGTGTGTTTTGGTTGATGGCATGTTTAGTGGGTCTAAGCTAAAATGGATAACTTATTTGGTGTGTTTGAGTTAAAATGGATAGATTGCTTAGAGTTTTTATCTTTATAGCTTGCTTTGTGTGTCTATATTCAAATGAATAGCTTGATTGTTTTGTCTATACTAAAATGGATAACTTGCTTGGTGTGTCTGAATTTATGGCTTGCTTGCTATGTCTAAGATAAAAAGGATGGTTTGTTTGGTGTATTTGAGCTAAAATGGATAGATTTCTTCGAGTGTCCAAGCTAATAACTTATTTATTGTTGTTGGCACATAATCTATGGGATTAGGTAAATTATGTAAATATTGTAAATACAAAAATAAGGAAGATGAAGAGATATTGGAATCTGAATTCCAAGAATCTCCCTTCAATGTATTTATCAATGATCTCTTAATGCATATGCACAATCACATTCGTGGAGTTACTCCTGGACTGACATGGTATCATAGCCAACCCCATTTTTAGTTTCCCTCTTTCCTGTAACTCCTATTTTTCTGCCATTATCCTCTGTTCGCTGGTGTCTCCTTCTTAACTGAATGTGTTGAATTATTTATGTGTTGTTGTTTTACAAGCATTGCAATTTTCCTGAAGGACTGTGAGCTTTGAGGAATTGCAAACTGTGAGTTAAAATCCATCGAAACTTGGAAATCGATGCATTTGGAGGAGTGACATTGTGTGTTTGATTGGTATGTGTATTATCACATGTTGTTGAACAATTTTTCCAAAGGTCGATATTTACACCACTTTGTTCACTGAAAAGAACCTGTAATTGCTCCGCATTAATGGCCACAGTGAGGTTGTTCACACAAAAAAACCTACGAATGAAGCATTGCATTGATGAACCATGAATGTTGTGACTGATTTAAACTGGTTTGAAATTTGTGTGTTGAACTTTGTTGACTGAAGAGTTGTAATAATTGAATGCTTCATATGAATGTTTGCATTGGGTGTTGAGTTGTTTTGAAGGGCTACGATGTTCTGAAGGACATTTCATATGTGTTCGTTGAGTTTTTAAAAATAACGTTGTAATTATTTTGGAAACCAAAAGTAGACAATTTTTTGATGATGCATTCACTAATTTCCATTGTGGGAGTAGTTTTTTCTGGAAAAAAGAACTATCATGAGTGGTCGCGGAAGATAAAACACGCCCTCATTTTCAATGAGATTTGGAAATGAATTTGTGAAGAAGAAGGAGACAATGCACCTGAAAATCCCACTTCAGATCAGGAGCTTGCCATTTGGGAAAACAAGAATAACAGAGCCTATGCCTTGATTGCAGCATCAGTAAATGAAGAGGTGAATCGACATATTTCTTAATTTTCAAATGTCTTTGAAGCCTAAAAGAAGTTGAAAGAATTGTATGACTCACACTCCGAACTTGAAGTTATTCAATTGATGATAAATTTGTTCAATCTTGAGTTGAAAAATGATGACCCTCTTGCCTTAGCATCGGAAGTAAGATCAATTATGCATGACATAAAAGCCACTGGTGTTGAAATAGATATTCCTCTATTATCTTATGTCAAGGCACTATACCCACCTATTCACATTACCTTGAGTCATTGCAAGCAAGTGGCAATCTTAAAGAGATTACCTTTGACTCCCTTGAGAAGAAGTTTGTTGAGAGAGAGAAGGTTGTTGGGAAGAAGACAACTCCTCAGTCTACTGAAGAAGTTGTGTGCCTTGCACAAAAAGAGAATAATCATGCACAATATTCTTCTAGAGGAAGAGGTGGCTGAAGAGGAAGAGGAAGGAATAATTTTAGAGGCATGGGGGGCAAACATTTCCAAGGATAAAGGTTTGATATTCATTGCATACGATGCAATAGAGACGAACATGATGCTTCCACGTGTAATCTTCCTTAGGACAGATTTAAGCAGGAAAGAAATGAAAGAAAAGGTAAAACGACTAACGAAGGGAAAGTAAAAGCACTTGAGTCTGTTCATTATGTTGTGGCACATTGCAACATTGGAGTAATTGAAGAATTATTCAATGCTTCACTTGATTCATGGAAAAATGTTTGGTTTCTTAATTTAGGAGCAACTTTCCACATGAATTTCAAGAGAAATTTATTTGAATAATTCATTAATAATGTTAATGGAGCAGTATACTTTACAGATAAGTCAAAACTCAAGCCATTAGGGCTTGGCACCATCAAGTTCAAATTGTATGGTCTTCCAAATTTTTCTCTACATGATGTTCTATACCTCCTAGAGATGAGGAGAAACTTGTTGTCTTTGGTCCACATCCGCCAGCAAGGACACTCCATTCAAATATTTGATGGCAAGGTCGAGGTCAGAAAAGCATCAAATTAATCACTTTTCATGACTGGGATAAAAGAAAAATGACTTATGAAGCTGCAAGGAACCTTTGTTCAAGCACATAACTTTTCATACATTTCTCATTATGATGAAGGTACATTTCCATCAATTCTTTTATGGCATGCTAGATTTTTACACTTGAACTATGATAACCTCCATTTGTTGAAGAAAAATGGTGTTACTGGTTTGCCTACAATTCCTAGGAAACTTAAGAAATGTGATGCTTGTATCTTACGAAAGCACAACAAATAGTCTTTTCATGATTCTCATTCCAGAGCACATAGAAAACTTGAACTCATTAATTCTAATTTTTGTGGCCCAATTCATGTTCCTTCTGCAAATGGTAATAAATATATGATGACATTTATTGATGTCTACACCAGAATGTGTTGGGTTTATTTATTGAAGAACAAATATGAAGCTTTCGAAACATTCAATAACTTTCATGCATGGATTGAAAATTATGTACAATCTCATATTGGATCTATTCGCGTTAATAATGAAAAAGAATATACATCAAATGAACTTGAAAACTATCTTCGCCAACATGGGATCAAACATCAAACAACTATGCCTTATAATCCCCAACAGAATGGAGTAGCTAGAAGAATGAGCAATACATTCTTAAATATGATACGTTCCATGATGTTTTTCAAGAATGTTAAACTGATGTTTTGGGTTGATTCAATTCTATGTGCTATGTATATAAATAATAGGTGTCCATCTAATGTTATAAAAAACAAGAATCCTTATGAAATGTGGTATGGTCACATTCCTTCTGTGAGGCATCTCAGGGTTTTTGGTTCCACCTATTATGCCTTGATACCTAAGGAACAAAGAACCAAACTTAGTGCAAAGAGTCATAAGTGTATCTTCTTGGGGTATTCAAATACCTCCAAAGCATACCATCTTTATGATGAATTTAATAAGAAGTTTGTAGTATCTAGAGATGTGATCTTTCTTGAATCATCCAAGACTGACAATGTAGTTGAGTGACAGTGTAATCGCTTGGATAGATTCATACATGTAAAGACTTTTCAAGAGTTACATAATTAGATTCCACATCTTGAAGGGGATTCCTATACTAGATCAATTTGTGGAATCTTCTTTTGAAACACACTCTCCCCCACATGAAGCTCCAGCCACTAATGACACTTTGTGTGATGTGATTGGCAGAATTGGGAGACTAAATCTTGATTCAACCCCATCTCAGTCAACCGAGTAGCCTGGGCCATCTTAGAAATGTCCTCCAAATGGCTGACAAAGACACTTGAAAGTGTTTGTCCTAATGAGTTTGGAAAGATAGGAATAAGAAGCTCAACCATACAGAATGGAGGTGTGATCCAAAATGGATTTTGGATAGACTTCTAAGTCTAAAACTATTCCTCACAGAAGGAAAATGAAAGTCCAAGGATGCTCCTGGAAATAGTCCCATTGCATAGATATTTTCATTTTGAATCTACTGCAATTTGAATGGGCTAAAATGGACTTTGGATGTAGAAGTTATTGCATAAAGAAGATTGCCTTTGTCCTTTGAAAAATGAGGCATTTCTCCTAAAAATGGCATAAAAGGCTTTATAAATGGAAATCGCATTGGAAGGGTTGATCGAAGGACTTAAAGCGGAGGAGGAAGGGATCCCCGACTGCGATCTTCGACTTATCGCACCGAAGATAGGCCCACATGTGATATCGGGACCCTCGGCTATGCGATGGAGCGATTGCAATCGGTGCAACGGCGATCGGCACACCCAAAAGGGAAGGACCCGTAGCAAAGTGATAAGCTGATTGAGATATGCGATGATTGGATTGGAAAATCAGCATTGGCGGTAAATATTGGTTTGGCATATTCCATGGTATATGGAAACAACCCCCGAGCCGTTGCAATTGCGATTAGCGATCAGGACCCGGACCCAATAAGGATTATCCGTGCAATTGCATAATATTTGAAATCTCGGAATTTCAGATTTTCTATGTATTCCTTTGTATTTGGGTTTTGGCCTCCTACCTATGTGATTGTGATATGCCAATGAAAGGCGAACCCGATAGGGTTTATAGGGGTGATTTCATGGAATTTGAAGTCTGGAATTCATGCCTGATAGTGTATTTTCCAGTAAATCTTTGTGTAATGGAATTTTGTCCATTTTCGAGTTTTCGCCTAAGGGAAGGCCCCAAATCCTTTATAACTGCACCTGGTTGTTGTGCCATGCTGCAAGTGGGAGTTTTGCTGATAATGATGCATTTGAGAGCCACAAAGCCAGATGGCCACTCGAAGACACAAGGAGCAGAGAAGTCGCAGAGCCACAGAAGGATGATTACATGTAGAGAAACGACTGGGGAAGCTGCAGATCCAGAAGAATGCCTCAAAGGAGCCAAAGAGCTCAATTGACAAGGGCAGCCAGCGAAAGCTGAAGGCAGAGCAGCTGAGGGAGTTTTTGGAGTCGCTTGGAGGTCGAGCGAAAAAACCAGAAAGAGCTGAAGGTTGCTGAAGGTCGTTGGAAGGTTGCTAAAGGTCGCTTGGAGGTTGAGCGAACCATTGATGCACACAGAGGCCGAGAGAGAGCTCAGAGAAGCCAGAGCCAAAGAGCTAGAGCCAAAGCCAAAGACAGAGCCATGAGCCAGAGCTAAGAGCTAGAGCCAGAGCCAGAAAGCCTGAGAGTATCAGAGCCAGGAATAAATGGTGTTCTAAGCCCATTGTATTCTGTGTAAACCAGTGGAGTTGAGCGTGGAGCTTGTAAAAGAACTTATGCCATAATCCCAGAGAGCCTAGTTGAGTTGATTAGAGCTCAAGGAGACATAGCCCAAGAGTTTTGGGTGAACTCCATATTAATATTGTTGTTATGTGTGTTTGATTATTTGTTGTAATATTTTACTATTATATGTATGTTATATCAGCATAAACAACAAAATTTTAAAGCAAATTAAATAGTAAAAAATATTCACCAGTATACACCCTATTTTCAAGCATTATTAATTCCGCATTTGGTTAATCACTAGATCTTAGGAACATTTAAGCTTTGGAAGTGGGAGAGGTTCTTGTAAGCTTGAAAAGAAGCCTTTAGTGCCCCATTTTTAGATTAGGTAGTATTAGAGCTTGAGATTAATAAACCCCACCTTCAAGAAGGTGATATCAAAGCTGGTTATATCAGAGTAAGATCAGAATGCTTGATTGACAGAGCAAAGATTGTTTGTCTGAAAGGTGTTTGGGTAGTCAAGGATTAATTGTCTGATTGATTGTATGCTTATTTGCAAACTGACAATTGTTTGAGTTTGTAGAGGTGAAGGGAAAGCTATTGATAGCTCAGTCCAGGAAGGACAAAAAGGAAGAAGGGTTGAAAGCATTCTTCTATCCCAAAGGACCTCAAGGAAATCCTTGAAGCACAAGAGGTTTGTTGCAAAAGGTTTCTTGGATAAGATCTTTGTTAATATTGTTTGAAGTTCTTTTGTTCATTGGTATATTGACAACTTCTACAAGTGAATCCTCAAATTCGTCCTTCATCACAAGATTCTTTGATGGAGACATGAAGCAAGACTTTCTCATCATGATGGACAAGGTGAGGGAAATATATGAGGATGGAAGGAAGAGCAGCATACTTAGAGAGCAGTTGAATTCTATGGAGGAAGAAAAGCAGTTGCTTTCTGACAAATTGCAGAAGATGGAGAGGCAACTTCATATTGCAAATATGAACCTGAAAAGGATGCATGAGTTGGAGACATAGCTCTTTGTTGCCCAAGAAGCCTTAGTCAAGTATCAGCTTGAAGAAGAGGTAAACCATTCCAGTTTGTCTTCAAATTCTTCTAAGAATGCTTGTATTGGTTCTTTTGAAAAGCATACCAGAGGCATGGGTTCCAAGCTAATGTCCAAGATGGGCTATGAGGGAAAAGGCTTGGGTAAATATGCACAAGGTATTGTTGAGCCAATAATGGTTGAGGAAAGGCCTAAATATTTGGGTCTTGACTATGGACAGTCTTATGGAAAGAGTTCCAAAGTTGCCATGAAAGCCATTGAAATAGTTCCAAGAAGGAGTTTCATTGCAGGTCCTCTACCTCAGAAGTGTGAAGATTGTATTAAAGAGGAATGCAATAGCTTGAAACATCATTTGCAAGATGCAGGTGTTCAGAAGCACACACTTGAACCAAAGAGTTGTGGAAACTCTGAAAGCCTTGAAGAGATTGATGGTGTTCCAAAGGGAGCCACTTCTTCATTTGCTTCACCTCCTCATGAAGGCGATAAAGGTGAAAGAGAAAGGTATAAATCTGGTTCTAATCATCTTCCTTTTGATTTTGCAAAGCATGATAAATTTCCACATAGATATGGGAAAAGAATTGCATGTTCCTTTTGTGGTTTGGATAACCATAATGTTTTTAGATGTTGGAAGAGAATGGCCACATACAAGAAACTTTTGAAGGAAAGGAAGCAAGAAGCCAAAGGTCCATTGGACAAGGCAAATCATGCTTTCAAGAGGATGCACGTGTTGCACTTACTTCCATAAGCAAGGGCATCTTGCTGAAAAGTGTTGGACTCTGAATCCAACAATGCTTTCATAAAAGCTTAAGAAAGTGGAAAGAGAAGATGGCAGAAATGGAAAGGAAGTTTCCTTGAATGATGTATCTCAAGATGGTTCACATGTTGATGCTGATATGCAAACAAAGGAAAGACCTTTGAAATGGATTGGTAAGAAACAGTTAGAGTTCTTATCCAATTAAGATTACATGTCTATTAATGCATCTATTTGCATTTCTTTGTTAATGGAATGCAAGTTGTAGGTTTTTACCAAGATGGTGAATGGAGAGGTTGAGTAGGAGACTCACTTTGTTGCTACAACATTATATTTCATTTCAGCTCTGAAAGTACAGTGTGCTTAAGAGAAAGTTGAAGGATGAAATGCATACATAAGCTTAATGTGCATGAATATAGGGACGCTGATGTTTTCCTTGTATTTGAATATGTATGTGTAATTAACTTGAAGGGTTGATTGTTTTGTTGTAAACATGCATGTAATACAATGTTGACTTGAGAGAAGTTAACTTGGCCTCCAAGATGGAGATAATGATGAAGTGTTTCATCTTTTGAAAAAGAGTTCTAATGGTCTTTTTCTACATGCTTGACTTGAAGGGTCATTTGTTTTAAGGGCATGTTTTGTGAGCTTGTTATCTAGTCCATCATTTGTATGCAGATGTAAGACATGGAGGTATTCACAAGATGTGAAAATCTGTTTTTTGTTTTGTTGAAATAGGAATTTAGGCCATCCAGTTGTTATCTGTATTTCTGTTGTTGTTAACAGTTGTTGTTGGCAACTTGTCAAACAAGTACAAATAAAAATGTTGTGGAGAATATGTACTTCACATTTGTTTAAGCCACCTTAGATCAATGATCAAGGCAGAAAATTTCAAACTACCTTCTATGACCATCTCAACCAAGGGATTTGTAGGAAGGCAAGGAGGAAGGCAATTCTTCCCAGGAGAACCGGCACATCCAGGAAGGAAAGTAGTCAAAGGCTTTGGTTCAGAGGCACTATGCAGAGGCAAGCGTATGGAGGATGAAAGAAGAGGGTGTTGTTACTCTCATTTACTGTTCATATCAGTATATCAGTCTTTTGGAGACCAAAAGTTTTTTAGTGGAAAAGTGTGATCCAAAATGGATCTTGGATAGACTTCTATGTCTAAAAGTGTTCCTCACAGAGGAAAATGAAAGTCCAAGGATGCTCTTGGAAATAGTCTCATTGCGTAGATCTTTTCATTCTAAATCTACTACAATTTGAATGGGCTAGAATGGACTTCGGATGCAGAAGTTATCGTAGAAAGAATATTGTCTTTGTCCTTTGAAAAGGGAGGCATTTCTCCTACAAATGGCATAAAAGGCTTTATAAAGGGAAATTGCATCGGAAGGGTTGAGCAGAGGACTTAAAGCGGAGGCGGAAGGGATCCCCAACTGTGATCTCCAACTTATCGCATCGGAGATAGGTTTGCATGTGATGTCGGGACCCCGGGCTATGCGATGGAGCGATTGCGATCGGCCGATCGACAGATCGACAATCGACACACCCAAAAGGGAAGGACCCGTAGCAAAGCGATAAGCTGATTGCAATATGTGATGATCGAATCAGAAAATTGGCATCGATGATAAATACTAGGTCGAAATATTCCATGGTATATGGAAACAACCCTCGGGCCGTTGCGATTGCAATTAGCAATCAGGACTAGGACCCGATAAGGATTATCCGTGCGATTACATAATATTTGAAATTCGGGAATTTCAGATTTTCTATGTGTTCCTTTGTATTTGGGTTTTGGCCTCCCACCTATGCGATTGCGATATGCCGATGAAAGGCGGACCCGATAGGGTTTACAGGGTGATTTCATGGAATTTGAAGTCCGAAATTCACACCTGATAGTATATTTTCCAGTAAATCTTTGTGTAATGGAATTTTGTCCATTTTCGGGTTTTTGCCTAAGGGAAGGCCCTGAATCCTTTGTAATTACTCCTAATCATTGTGCCACGCTGCAAGTGAGCATTTTGCTGACAATGATGCGTTTGAGAGCCACAGAGCCAGATGGCCAGTCGAAGAGACAAGGAGCAGAGAAGCCACAAATCCGCAGAAGGATGATTACACACAGAAAAACGGCTAGGGAAGCCACAGATCTAGAAGAATACCTCAAAGGAGACAGAGAGCCCAATTGACGAGGGAAGCTAGCGAAAGCTGAAGGCAAAGCAGCTGAGGGAGTTTTTGGAGTCGCTTGGAGGTCGAGCGAAAAACCAGAAAGAGCTGAAGGTTGCTGAAGGTTGTTGAAGGTCGCTGGAAGGTTGATAAAGGTCGCTTGGAGGTCGAGTGAACCATTGATGCACGCAAAGGATGAGAGAGAGCTCAGAGAAGCCAGAGCCAAAGCCAAAGCCAAAAAGCCTGAGAGCTTTAGAGCCAAGGATAAGATGGTGTTCTAAGCCTATTGTGTTCTGTGTAAATCAGTGGAGTTGAGCATGGAGCTTGTAAAAGAACTTATGCCATAATCCTAGAGAGTGTAGTTGAGTTGACTAGAGCTCAAGGAGATGTAGCCCAAGAGTTTTGGGTGAACTCCATATTAATATTGTTGTTATGTG
>APFE031657436.1:19394-39315 GCA_000404065.3 Pinus taeda | reverse complement strand
AACCAATGGGAGTACATTGATGCCATATATGAGCAAGTGGGACTCATTGGCAGGGCAAGGAAAGAATTACACAGAGCAAGAAATTCCCTAGGCAACATGGCCGACCTTGCCCCTAAAATGATTGAAGTGCTAAATTATAGGACAAGTTCCCAGTTGGTGAAAATGGGAATTGGAAATAGAACTGAAACCATATCTGTGATCAAAAGAGTCACAATAATGAAGAATTTAATTCAGACCCTGGACAGGAGAATCCAGGATATGCAGGCAGACATAAACAAGTTTCAGAATAGGTTCACGGCCCTGCAGGACAGAGGGCTTCCCAGTTTGCTAGAATCAGGGAAGTTACTCTCTCATGAAAAATATATCAAGAGGGTAAGCACTTTTGCAGCAATTCAGATTGCTGAGGCACCAGGGACATCTTCAGCAGGCCCAATAACAGGACAAACTCTTTTTGAAAAATTAGATAATTTGTTTTTTATCAAGAATGAAGTATCACATCTATTTGATGAGCCTCCCCATTTCTACAAGTATACAGAGGCTGATGAGACCTTAGGGTCAATTTTGAAACATCAGCTTCCTCCTCCAGATACATGGCAAGATTTAATAAGGTTACTTTTGAACCAAAGTTGAGAGATTAAATCTTTTTTCAGCAAATAGTCTATATTGCATATACAGGTGGGAAAAAGCCATGACAGCAAGCATGAAGACGCTGAGCCAACTCAGCACAGGTACTCGACCGCATCAACAGCATCAGCAGGCACAGGTGGCAGGGCCAAGAAGACACAAAAAGTAAAAGTTGCACAGCACTTCATTCTGCAGTTATGATAAAGCCGCACAGCTGACTCCACAATGCCCAAAGGTCAAAACATTATCCTGACAGGAGTTAAAGGCTTTTAAGAGTCATTTATGTTTGTAATTACTTCTCATCTACTCTCCATGTGCAAGTGTAAGAGATATTTTCCTCTCAGATGACTCCATACCTGAGATATTTTTGTATGAAACCTCTATATATTCCCCCTCGCGTTTGTTTAGAGGGGTTGGACTCTGGATGTAAGAAGTCTCTCGATATATCTTCTGTTATTCTCATTATTGTAAACTCTCTGACAGTTAATACAAAGGACAGTGGGATTTCTTCAAGCATGTTTTGTCTCTTGATCTCCTGATGGTGTATGGCTCAAAGTTGCAGGATTCCTGTGTATTTCATGGCTCAATAAGTTTTTCTCATCGCTCTTTGTTTCACATGTGATCATTGTTCTTTCATATGTCTTTCATGTTTTCCATAACTCAAATATCTAGTTAGCAAGGAAAAAGAATAGTCTCAGGATTTAATCATTGGTTACCCTGAGCTCAGTCCAAGCTATCTTATATGTTTTCTTCAGTCAAAGTATTTAAAGAGTAATTCTTCAATGCTACCTTTAATACTACATCATCACAGTGCTTTGTTATTTCAGGAATTCAAGTAATTGCTCCTAAATAACAGACCTCTTTCACATCAGTCAGCTTAAGTAAATAAATCTTAATTGCTCTTTGCGAGTAGCTCTTCACCTCACTCTCACAATTTACAATTTGGTTCATGGAATACACACAGGCCTTGTAGCTGTACTCCCACCTAGTCAAGATCTCAAGAGAACAACTGTCCACGACCCCATTTCCCAATGGATTAGTTTCACCTGCAGACAGACTCTAAAAGATATCAGAAACATCCTCCCAACCAAACACAGAAACAACCAAAAATTTCACTTCACAACTAGCCTAAAACCTTTATCAAAAACAGTGACAAACCTTATAGAGAGAGCCCTCTCTGACTAAAGCTAGGCTAGAAGCTGTAGCCCAAAGATTGGTTAGTTGTTACCCTGGCCGTATTCCCTAAGGAGTCATAGGGAACAACTTGGGTGTTAACAGTTGGTAGAATAGATATAAATGAGATATCAAAACACTTTAAGAGAAAATTCTTGAGAAATGGTTTTCAATATGTCTCATAAGGGGGTCCTTTCTGCAATCTCCTATGCAAGCTCACTCTCTATCAAAGATGATGGAACTCTCTCAACAATGTAATGCAAGATTGCCATGGGGCAGTTCCACCAACATAAAAATGCTCCAATTTCTTCTTCTCAATAATGGAATGCATGATTTCTTATGACAAATTTTTCTATAATAACATTGCCTTGTTCTTCATATTCCAATGTCTTTTTTATATAAAATTTTAACTCCTCTTTCCCTCCCTTGGCTCATTAAGGAGAAAATGACTTGGTAGGAGGACAAGAGGATCCCCTTGGGGATTAAATATCTGCAAGTCGACTCAAAATTAGTTTTCCTTGGGTAGTACATGTTAGGGAATCCAAACTAAAATTAAGTGAAGTGGTCCCAAACTGCTGACTCAGAATTTGGTTGACTCGTGTGGCTATCGAAGAAAAATCTGCACGATTGTTAATTTCTACGTTTAGAGAGCCCGTGCGGATTGATCTTTTAACTTGAACGTTGGAAACTTTTGATTTTTTGGGTTATTTAATGTCTTCAGCTGGAATAGATTTTCTTTTACATGTTGTTTTTTGATTCTTGGTGTCATCTGACTTGTACAAATGTGTGTACGATTTTTCCATATTAATAGCTACCCCCTAATGTATGAGGTTAGGAGAAAGTGTATAACCAAAATACATAATGTTTTGTGCTTCTAACGATGGGTATGATGTGATTGTTTGAGAGAGATAAGATCACTTCATAGATGATTGGGGAGATGTCCTTAATTGAGAACTCACAGATAACCATTTTTATGAAGAAATAATGACACAAAAGTGTTTAAATGAGGTGGGCATGTCCCATGCATGTTATGATGACTAGACTAACATAATACAAATATACAGGAAAAAAAAATTTCAAGTCAGTGATGAGGTAGCTAAAATGTTGATAGTTGATGAAGATACTATTGCTTTTTCCCTCAAGGGAGTTTTTGACAAACAAGCTGATTTGGATGCCCTCATGCATATGATGTATGACACTGCTAAAGGGGGGTGTGCTGAGATGCACGGGTCTTCAACTAAACGAGAGAAAATGCAATGGATCAATGTACGATACCCTGATATGAAAAATTATGTTGAGGTCAAATGTTAGGGAGATCGATGGCATCAATTAGAAAATGATGGTTCCCACTATGCCACCCAAGATTATCCCTATAGGATTGGAGTAACCAAGGTACTACTTCAATTCTATAAGATGAGTTCCAACATCGACAGAATGAAGTCCCAACTGCCCATAAGATGATTCTAGAAAATATTTGTGAGATCGGTATAGATATTTGTGATGGGAAGGGTCCATAGAAATGATGGCGAATCAATTGACAGAATCCGAGGAATGTAGAAAATGTGCCCGAGGTTGGAGTATTGATGCAAGTGGTGGTAGTAAAAACAATAGTGTTGAAGTAAGCGCCCTTATAGCTGGTAGGGTAGTTCGGGGGTGGGGGGGTTAAATGATTATTATTACTATCATGCTATGGTGTGATCAAATGGTGATCATTGAAAGGGATATGGGATGGGAAAAAATCTAACTCCAACCAAGGGTGACTTAGGACTTCCGCCAAGTAACTAACACAAGAATATGGGTGAGCATTATGTCACTAAAAAAATATTTTGACCACTTGCCAAAATAATTTAAAAAGTGGTTTGGGATGTAAAAACGTGGATATGGGTGCCCCGAGAGAATGTTGGCTTCCGTGATGTTGCAAGTGAGCTTCCTGTTATGGATGGGGGCCCAATTGGTTGGTCTCAGCATGAGGTTATGAGTCAGATGGAATGATGTAGATGGTATATTGTAATGTGGAGGAATGGTAGGACATGTGTAGAGTGCAGAGGTGCACTCGATTTAATCTAATAAGTAAACATGAGGGGTAGCTTGGGAGTGAGGGTGGTAAGTAATAAGCAAAGAATAGAAGTATGAGGTTGGTATTCTTAGACATGCGAGTGAAAATGGCTCCTAGGCCCGAGATAATGATCATGGATACCAATCCTGTGAAGGGTACTATGAACTTGGGTAATTGATGTGGGTGAGGAGCTATTGAACGTCATGGATGTTTACCATGTGTGAGTTGAGGGTGATGGTAAACATGATCAAGATGGTGGACCCTATGGTTTCTTGCAGAGAAATGATGTCTAGATATGAAAATATTTGGAGGAAGTCTATCATGCTAAGTGACGAATGATACCTTAACTATCCAGTGGCACTAGGGACTAAGCTTACTATGAAACTGTTGAAAACTGTACAACTTCAAAAGAAAATACCCCAAGTGAAAACATCTTAATGTGACAATATGTAAATTGGGACGAACTCAAAAAGATGTATTGAAAAACACAATAGAGTGCACCCAATGGCTACTCTGATGTGAAAAATGAGCCTAAAAATGAAAATATCGGTTGAATGGAAGAGAGTGTATGATTATGTAGATGAATATGTCCTGACACCAAAGTTTTTTATGGTTTTGTGAAAGAATTTCGTGGGCTCCTAAATAAGCCTCTGGAAAAATACAAAGAGGGTGATATATAGGGGTGTGTGGCCCATATAGCAACTTCATTTGTACTTTTTGATGTGGAATTATAGAGTAGAGTTCATGAGCTATTTCAATTTTAGTGGTCAGGAAAAGCACTTGAATAATGCGCAAGGAGAGCTAGGTAAAAGGTCATGACATCACCTTTGTGAATTCAGTAGCCTAGAGTAGGTAGGTTGTACAAGATGGCATGTACGAGCCATTTTAGGAAAAATCATGGGAAATTATGCAGGTGACTTTATGTGAGTCATTCGAATCCACATGCACAAGGGTGATATAGTTGTATAGTGTGCATGACTATGAGGGAGATAGCTACGAGGTTTTCGAGTTGAATAGCTCATGGATTAATGAGTGACAGCCACGCATTGTGTGCAACTATGTAGGAAACAATTGTGTGTATCATACGTATGTGATAAAAACAATCATGTGGTTCCCGGGCCGAGGCCCTTGTGACTAGAGGAATGATAGTCGTGTAGTGTGCATGACTGTGTATGGTAAATTTGCAAGATGACACATTCTTGTTTGGATAAGAGACGCACAACCATGTTCCTATTTTGAAAACAAACACGTGTTACTAATGAAAGTCATGTTTTTAGCCTTGGGGTTGATTTTTTTTTTCTTACTTTGGATTTAATGGTTGTGACATGGCATGAGCGATATTGGGACCACTTGTGTACTGTTGTGGCTGGTTTTGGTCAGGATTGAGCATAGTTTGTGAGATGAGGGTTGCTGAATTTTGTTCAGAACCCTTTGCTAAGGTCAGAGGAGGAGTTCCTGCAGTTAATGATTTAGATATGGAAACCCAATATATAAGTTTTTGAAATATGGAGCAAAGATGTGACATTGACCACTGAGGTGGATGTGTATTTTGTTACTGGGTTGGTACCTTGAGGTGAGGTACTACCAAAAAGGCTCCCGCTCAGACAAGTGGTATTGATGGCGTCGACCTTCCATCACTGTGGGGACAATGCATTCCAGGAGGGGTGCATCCGCATCACCTCCATTGTGGATTTAGCCAAGCATGAGGTGGCAACGAGGATTGTATTGTTGTTGGGGTCTACAACCCCAAATCATATTTCAGGACCACAACTAGCAGCGCTCGAGAGGATTCAAGCGGGCGTATCTTATGACTAGACGAGCTTTATCCATAGGAGGATGATAACGCAGCTATCTTAGGTTCACAGGGGTGAGGTGAGCAGCTTCTATTATTGCAACAAATTATGAAACATCTTGTATGATATAATGGTGATGTTGCGTCTAGTGTTGGAGGTGCCTCCCAGACCATTGAGATATCCATAGATATGATGATGGGCACCTATGATGCCACGACCAGGAAAAGGGGAGGTAGGGCGGTACTGGATACCCACATTTGAGGTTTGGTTATTGTCCAACACTTAGGTTATCCTTGATTTCTCAAATATTGGCATGAATTTACAAGGAGATCTAAAGATGGGCTTCCCCCATGCAATGATTGGGGCCCAACAAGTATGTCATTATGATTTCTGCATTTGATTATTTACATGTTTTTGGTTGATGATATATATGTAATTTGATACCCTACATGCTTTCTTACATATGTTGGACCCACTTGGCATCCTTTGGCTAGGTTGGTCGGTTTTGATTCTAAGTGTCTAGATGTTGTGGGGTGGCAATGTATATGCGATGATAGAGCATAGGAGGATCAAGAGAGGTTGATGCAGAGGGCATGCCTAGAAAGAGGTGACCCCTATGAGGAGGGGGAGATTGCATCACTCTGGGTAGCGGTTGAGAGGTTGTGAGCGAGATATGAGGCTACTGAGGATGCATGGGATCATGTGACAAATATAATCTAGGGATTACTTGATGCTAGATGGGCCATGTTAGATGAGGAGACCACCAAGAGGATGATGGTACGAGATAGAGTGATGTGCCCTGTCCTCCATCTGCTGGCAGTGGCAGTGACCACTGTGCGATCAATCTTGGCTCCAACACCAGGTGAGGCAGGAGGACCTCATGTAGCTAGCATAAGGGGTGTATGGGGTGTTGGAACGCAACCCTAAATGTAGTTTTTGTATGTACTAGGGGAAGCACCCACTATGAGGATGCTCCCATTTTTTATGTCTCATTTTTTCTAGTGTGGGCCAATAGATATACTTATGTATATTTTTTGGATGATGATGATATCTATATCTATATCTATATCTATATCTATATCTATATCTATATAATATATATATATATATATATCTATCATATATATATATATATATATATATATATATATATATATATATATATATATATATATATATATATATATATATATATATATATATATATATGAGTTTATTTGTTGTGGCTCTCATGATGTGTTTCTATGTGTTGTGTGTATACATGTGATGTACTTGGAAATTTTTTATGCATATGTTCCTTATGTTTTATGTGTCTCGATGATGATATATATGTGATGCATGCCACTCTAGGATTTCATTAGAAATGCGGCCAACTATATGATTCTGATTTCTTGGTATATGTGAAAATGTGATATGATAAAAACCATGAGCTAACCTTTGTGCATGCAGGTATTTCCAAAAAAAGCAAGGGTCTTGTACCCTGAAAGTTCTGTTTAATTGTGATATAATAAGCTAGGAATCAAGGAACACATGTAGGTGATTAATACCTAGGTGGGATGCATCGACCAAGAGGCCTATGATGGCATCATATTCAACTTGATTATTAGTGTTTGACTCGATGCAAAGGCCATTCTGGTGGTAGGGTGTCTAGTTAGGGGAGTATATAGCCCGTGCCACTACAACAAGATCTTATGACCATTGAGAAGCACCATCATCGAACCCATGGTGGTAGGTTGGCGAAGGATCCATCTATGGCACATGAGGATAGTATGGTATTTATAATACATCCATGATGAGGTGATCATCATAAAAATAAGTCAAGTTTCATGCATTCACATCACAGGGTTGAATTGAAGGTTATGCATATAATTTTTTAAGGTAGATTCCATTGATAGGGTCTTTGAGGGAAGTTTCATTGGGCTCTACCAACATCTAGGAACCTTTTAAGAAGAAATTCTTAATGATGTAAGGTCATTTCCATAACTTCTTAAACTTGCCTGGTCCTAAGGCTTCTTTGGCTACATCATGCCTATGTATGAGATCTCCCTCATTAAATGTGAAGGCAGTGATGTTGCAGTCAAAATAGGCCTCGGTTCTCTTTTTATGGGATTCCTTGTGCTAGCGAGATTCAAGCCAGCTTTTGTCTATGTGTTTCAGTTGTACCAATCATTGTTCTAGGGGTGAAGTTTCTACCAAAATCTTGATGATAGTGAGTAGGGCAGGGATCTCACATTCTATAGGGAGTACGATCTCCACACCATATACTAGGTGTAAAGGAGTAAAGGTTGTAGATGATTTTACTGATGTGCAGTTTGTCGACAGGGTAGAGAATAACTTGTAATGCTAGTTGGTTTTATGATTTTTCACCGTGCACTGTAACATTGTCTTCAGGACTTTATTTATGGATTCTACCTATCTATTGGACTAGAGGTAGTAGGGGGAAGAAAAATCATGCAAAACTCCAAGGAGATGGGATAATTCTTGGAAAATATCATTCTTGAAGTGTTTACCCTGGTCCAAGAATAACTCCTTGAAAATGCCAAATTGTGTGATGACATTGTTAAAGAAAAATATGGTGGCGATATCAATAGTGTTATTGAATGTGGGCATGGCTTTGACCCACTTGGTGAAGTAGTCGATGATGACTACTATGCATTTGTGGCAATTTTGAGATGATGGGCTTCAAGTCATAAATTAAATCCCCCATTCACAAAATGGGCCGACAACGATGACTCGATGTAGAGGATCTATAGGAGCTCGGGCTGTGTGGGCATATTGCTGGAAATGTTCACACCATTTTACGACTTGGATATAGTCGTACAAAAGAGTAGGCCAGATGTAGTCAACACAGAGGATCTTTTGGGTAGTGGCCATCCCTGATAGTGTTGGCTTGAGGGGGCTTGGATCCAGGTTTGGAGTTAGCTATGCTAACCAACAAAACCCTACACTACCAGCCATTTTGGAAACAACCTGCTTAGCGCAGGCTACAATCTCACCCAAGGCAGTATTGGGGGATGCTAGAACCAGGTTTCTGCATCCGGAGGGATATGTGATGTGTTTTATACATATCTAGGGATTTTTCTTGACCTTCAAGAACCCTAACCCTTGAAACCTATAATTTATAGTAAATAATAGTTAGCACATTTATGTCCTTCGTCGATCGTGTTAAAGATGCATACCATCATATAAATAAGAAGATCTACATCTTCGCGACTCTATTAAGTATTTTTCCAATTAAATGCATTCAACAGTTCATAAATACAAAAAATTTAGAGATAAACAATAATACACAGATACACAGAGAATTCTTCAAAATATTTCTTTATTATACTTCAGATTCTCGGTTACAACCCTTTCCAACCCTACACACATAGTTGTAGGGGCCTGCGCAATCATTTGCGGACTTACCAAGGCCTCCACAAATACAGCTGCAAGAGCCTTCCCCTTCGCCCAAGTAAAAAATAAACAATTCAGAATCAACTCATGTACTTCTCTGCTTAGCTGACCTATGACTATTCTATGACTTCCTTTTATACTATTCCTTCATTGCAATAACATGGTCTGCGAACATGTTGTACTGTTCAACAACCCCCCCCATTTATTAATTTAAAAATTAATATTCTATTAATAAATGGGGACCCTTTAAATTTTTTCAAAAAGCATAGCAAATGAGAGCTTCCTTTTTTTAAACTATTTAGAAATATTTTTTTTAATAAAATTAAGATATTAAGCTGAAATCCTTTCTTGACTAGGCATTCTCACTTTATTGCAAATTGCCAGACCTTGCATAACAAAGGTTAATTGACAATCAGAATCTACGAATTGCGATAAAAGGCACCATCGCAGTAGACTTATGACATCATTTGAACGTTTCATTAAATCTAAGGCTTAACAATTTCTTATGAAATAAAGTACTTAACGCAATCACATAGCTACATTCATAAAAGCGCAAAACAAGCAAACCTTAATGATATACGATTTGCGATATTGTGATATGATAAGTAAAATTCTCATCACATCACGGCTTTTAAACAAATGCCAAAATTGTGAACCATGAAAAGTTGCGAAATGCGATGTGATCCGGACCCGATAGAATTATGAAAGCTGTTATAACTTAGATCAAGTCTGGCACATGATAAACAACTCCTTTATGAAACAAATATTCATTTAAGTCAAATGCATGTAAAAGGGTAAAAGGTATGTCACTTGCATCGCATATCACAAAATACTAAATGACTTCGAATTGAGCCATGATTGATATTGCGATGTTTCGATTTGGGTTTCCCCGCACTAGTGTAGTCTGCTGCACTAGTGCAGGAACAGAGATATATGCAGAGGGTATAAATAGTGTCTTTACCAAAAGCATTTTACTTCTTGCAAGGGCTTGAACTTTTTTCAAGTTCGGAGCACTCAGATCCTGTGGCAAGAAACTAGTTCTTGCACCATATCAGAGCTTCTTGCACTTAGCATTTAATCCTTAAGATAAGTGCTTAGTTACTGCAAGTGTTATTATACTGTGAGATCAAATTGCACACATAAAAAATGAATGTTTCTAATTTTGACAGAGTGTAGAAATAAAGAAACAACCCATATAATTTATCCCATCATAAAGTATTTAATGAAAGCAAGAAAATTGTGAGAGGTAAACTAGAAAGGCTTGCTACATCACACCAACGTGCACTAGCAGAGGTTCATTTCTCCTACTTGGACCAGGTGGGGAAACCCAACCAAACAGAAATGCAGAAAAGGAATAGCACACCAACGTGCACTAATGCAAGTTTATTTCTCCTTCTTGGACCAGGCGGGAAAACCAATCTGAAATTAGGTGTAGAAAAAGGAAATTTAACTACTTCACACAACGGATCTGCCTTCACTCAAACAGGAATACATGTGCTTGAAATTAAATCACACTTGACAATATAAACATAAATTACAAGAAACAGGAAATAGGGTAAACGTGTTGGGTTTGATGGGCCCTAGCCAACTAGCGTGTTTCCCTTTCAAATAGAAATGTTGCTCAATACTTTATCAATTCATCATCTTTCAAACACATAAATACAATTTGTAAAGCATGAGGGGGAGCTCCCTTATTATTAATTCACTGAGGCAAATACATGCGTGAATACATAGTCTAGCCCAGATTTAGGCAATAGCAAAACACAATAACCAGTTACCGCCTCTCTGGCTATGTCTCTGTTCTATACAAACTTCTATAAAAAACTATCTCGTCCTATTTATATTCTTCATTATATAGATCTTTGGTTGAAGGCCAAAAAGATCGTTTATCCAATTACATAACCGATATGCAGAATTTAGCTTCTCAACCTTCAAAATTAGACAGTTCAACAAAACTGGTCGTAGCCAATATCTAGCTGTTTGCTCTTCATAAATTCGATCTTGGCTACCTTTGTATTGACATTGCTATCATGGCTGGGGCTTGGCTGCCTTTAGATCTATATCGCTTTAGTGGTTGAAGCTGCTCAAAATGAGGCAGTGATCAAGGAGGTTTGGATCTGCTACAAGGATTTGCTATGCTAGCACTGGTGCAAGATCTGATCTTGCACTAGGATCAACGGTTATGGTAAGCACTTGACTACCAAATAAACATTGGAGATATCGATAAGTTACAAGAGTGATTATAAGCAAGAAATCATGTAATAAAAAAGTAATTAATGCTAAGATGAGTTAAAAATATGAAATATAAAGTTCATACGAAATATGTCATCGTTCTTGGACTAGTGCAAGATGAGGGTGTATAAGAGAGGTAAAACAACAGTAAATGGTTATGATTTAGGAAGGGGAAAATGGAAAAAAGAGAGAAAATTAGGGGGCTAACATCCTCCCATCCCTAAATTATTGTGTGTCCTCACACAACTCTTTACCTCTGCAAAAAACTTCAAAACTTTGAGCATTCCAGCTCAATCCTACTCTGGCATACTCTAATCAGCCTGCACTGTTTCAGACTTCTTCTTTCTGATGTTCTTTAGTTTCTTTGTCACCTTTTTAAGTCGCTTGAAACGTTGCGCAGCTCGATACTTCTAGATTTTAACTTCTCTTTTATTTCTCTAGATCTCTGCTGTCAATTCTCGTTTACTCTGTTCTTTATCCTCCTACGCCTTGGCTACAAGTTGTTCTAAGTTTTGCACTTGAAGCTCTAGTTGAACTACCTGAGCAGCAGGAGTTACCAAATCTTTTACTTTTTCTGTTTTGGCAGGGGCTGTGTCTTCCTCAGGGACCTCAATATCCGTCATGGTTACATCAGGAAACTCTTCTTCCTCTGGTCTCTCTTCTTCTGGTTCTTCCTCCTCTGGTTCTTCTTCTTTTGGTTCTTCCTCCTCTAGTTCTTCTTCTCCTACCTCTCCTTCTTCTACTTCTTCTTTTGTGTGTTCTTCTCCTCCTGCTTCTTCTTCTTCTTATTCATTGTCTAGTTCTTCTCCTCCTGTCTCTTCTGCTTCTGCTTCTTCATTTTCTGCTTCCTTTTCTGGTTCTTCTTCTCACATTGGTGCTTCTTCTTGTACTAGTGCAGGAGGGGATTCAACGCCCTATGGGGGCTGTGGTTCTTTTCCTGCATCAGATACTTTATTCCTTTTTTGGCATTTTTTAATGAAATCATCCAATAGAGCATCGTCTAAGACCTCGGCAAATTTTGTTGTGTATGCAAGGACTGACAGATTGTCATTTTTGGGGGTCTTTGCCTGTACTAGTGGCATAGAAGGAGTCTCTTCAACTAGTGCACTAGTCGTCATATTATTTGAAGATGGGGTTGTTTATGCTTTTTCAAATCGTTTCCTTTTTGCATTGGTGCAAGAAGGACTCCCCTTTTCATTTTTACTCGGGCCCTTGCTTATGCTGGCGGGGTCCTCTGTCTCCTTTCCAACAGTTGTCCCTTTGTGCAGTTATTTTAACATGGCCTCCCATGTCATGCCTTTAACTTCTAGCTATTTCAGGACCAAAATCTTTATCAAGCCATGGTGATATAGCTTCATGTCGACCTCGTCTACCCGTCCATCCTACACACTTTTAGCCATTTTTTCCAAGCTCTTAAGCAGAAAATAGGGGAAATTCATCCTCCACTGGACGTGCCGGTCGGCTTCAAAGTGCTGCAACATCCTAAAATGATATACCAAAGTGTGGGTGTATCTTCCCTCATAGGTTACAAACTTCTGTAGGATGAAAAGGAGGTCTTTCCACTGTCCTAGTAGGGCACTACATGGAACTCCTACCTTCCAGTTTACCTCTATCTTCTTGTTGACGATGAAATGCTGCCATCGCTTCCTTTCTAACTTTTGATTTTTAAACCACTGTTCACCAGTGTTATCCAAGCCTGTCGCTGTTGCTATAAATTCTTCTATGACTTTAAATTTGAGAGGCCCAATTTTCACTCGGCCATTTCTGAAACTCCTGGCAAACTGTAAAGCCACTTTTTTATCGTGCCAGTCAAACTTCTGCAAGAACTGAAGAAAGCCTGAGTCTCGCAATAGTGCAAACTATTGCGATACTCGGTACTCTACTCTACCCTATTGAGAGACGAGGGTTCATTGAACAGGCGACATCGCTGCTTAACGACTATGAATAGTAGAATTTTACATGCAATGCTGAGGAAATCAGCTCTTATAAATAGAGATCCAACTGTCCATCATCTTTTCCATCTTATCACCTGTTCATTCATCGTAAATGCACGACAACTTTATGGTCAGGCCGAATTGGTACTTGCAGTGGCGTTTTAACGGCTAGATGAGGTAATAATTATGAGTGAAGGACATCTAGGATTATGGTGGAGAGGGGTAATTATGTCCAAGAAATGGTTAAAACATTTCCGCATTCCTTCATAATTCAAAAAAGGTACTTAGCATTCATTAAAAAATGATCATGATTTCTAACTTAAAAACACCTTGTACTTTAAATAATTTTCTCCTAGTTAGTACAATAGCATAAGTACTCATCAGCTAAGTGAAAGGACTTCATATAAATTTTCATGATGACTACTTCCCTATGTTGTATGCTATGAAAAGAATAACTTGTACTATGTTTCTAACAGAGTACATTCTTACACTGATCTGCTTGCACTGTTTAAATTATATTATTCTGCTAGTACCATTCTACTTGCTTTATCACATAGGACAACATGCTTGCACTAGTGCAAGCATAATATCTAAAAATAGAAAATTTAAATAAAATATAGGCTGGACTTCCACATGATTTTCTCAACTTATACTGGAAATTTGCTTCTCCCTTTCCTGATGCTTCAAAGCATATCCATTTTTCTCTTTGTGTGTGAGATCTTGCAATAAATTCATGAGGGAATAAAGAAGTGGGAAAAGGGAAATTTCAGAATGGGAAGGAATTCTGTTACAGGGATTCCAGGAATAGTACCAAAAGAGGTAATAAATAGAAATAAGATAGGGAAAAAAATTTCAAGGGTAAAGTGGGATTTTTTCGAAGTGAACAGGGTAAATTTAGAAGAATGTGGGAAGATTAATCATTCTGGGATTGAAGAAGAAAACTGAGGGAATATTACAGAAGTGGAATATGAAGAAAAACATAAAAATTTTTGGAAGGTTTGCGTGCACTGGTCCAAGAAAAAATAACTGAAGCGAAAATTAAGCTTCACTTGAGTAACAAATATCCATGCTAATTACCCCGATTGTATAAAGGTTGGCTCCACTGAACCTACTTTTACTTGGTGGTCGCTAGCATATCTAAAGATCAAGCAACATTTTCTTTTTATTAGAAATTTTTGATCTTCCTGCTAGCAAGCTGGTTTTCAGTTTGATCCTTCTGCAATCATGTTAGTGAACTGATTTTCATAATTATAGAAAAATATTTTTTCTTATTATATATATATATATATATATTGAGAAGAAAGAGAATTCATGTTTTCAAAAGGTTGGTACTACCATTCACCACTACCGTCTCAAATTGCTATTGGACTTGTGTAAATCTTTCCTAATAGGTGGCTGAAAATACTTCCTTAACCTGTGTCCATTTACCAAGAATACTAAATTTTGTCCATCATTAGTTTTAACTTCTACCGCTCCATTCTCAAATACTCAGATCACTTCATAAGGTCCCATCCAACGTGTATGGAATTTCCCTTTAAATATTTTAAATCTAGAATTATAAAGGAGCACCCAATCACCTGATTGGAATTGCTTTTTCTGAATAGACTTGTCATGCCACCTTTTACATTGCTGTTGAATTAGTATGTTCTGTTGAATAACATCCCTACAAAATTGATCTAACTCATTTAATTGAACAAGACATTGTTGTTGTACCACAGAGAGATCTAGTCTTAACTAAACTGCAGTTCTGAAAGTTTTGATCTGGATTTCAATTGGTAATAGAACCTGTTTGCCATATACCATCTCATATGGTGTATGTCCTGTGCTATTTCTCCAAGTGGTTCTGCATGCCCACAAAGCCTCTGGTAATCTTTCAGCCTAGTCCTTCTGATGCATATTTACTATCTTTGTTAGAATGGACTCGATCACTTTGTTCGTGGATTCCACTTGGCCATTTACTTGTGGGTGATACAGTGTGGATTTCTTGTGCCAGATCTTGTATTGCTCCATCACACCCTGTACTAGATTAGAAATAAACTGCGGACCATTGTCAAAAATAGTTTCTCTAGGCACACCAAATCCAGTAAAGATTTTAGTAAAAAGAAAATCAACAACAACTTTTTCTGTAGCAAAAGAAACAGCTTTAGCTTCTACCCATTTCGCAACAAAATCTGTCCAAACCAATATATGTTTTTTACTTAATGATGTTGGATTTATTGGCCCTATAAAATCAATAGCCCATTTTTCAAATGGCTTAATGATAACTTGGGGGCATAAAGACATTTCATTGGTTTGATTAGGCTGGCCCATTCGTTGACAGCTATCACAATGCTTGACATACTTTTTGACATCCTTAAACAAGGAAGGCCAAAAGTAACCAGCACGCAATACTTTATATGCAATCCACTTATTAGTGAAGTGACCTCCACAAGGTTCATCATGAGCAGATTTCAATATGTCAAACACTTCCTCCTCTCTTACACACCTGCATATAATCAGATCTGGACCAGTGTAAAAGAGATCTCATTGAATCCAGGAATATGCAGCGCTTTTCTGAACAATACTTCGCTTTTCACGGGCGGACAAGTGGGGTGGTGTTTTCTCAGTAACCAAGTAATTATCAATGTCAGCAACCCACGGGGAATTTTTTGACATAGAAAAAAGATGTTCATATGGAAAATCATCATTAACAGGAGTTGCTTCACCAGGATTATCTAATCTAGAAAGAAAATCTGCTACAACATTAGATTTTCCCAGTCTAACAACAATAGAAATATTAACTTCCTGCAACAATAGTAGCCACCTAGTCACTCTGCCACTAGTTAATAGTTTATTCATCAAATATTTAATCTCGGAATGATCAGTATGTACAAATACTTCATATCCTGTAATATAGTGCCTGAACTTATTAATTGCAAAAATTACAAGTAAAACCTCTTTCTCTATAACTGTATAATTTAATTCAACGGAAGACAAATTTTTACTAATATAATAAATAGCATAGGATTTCTTAGTTTCCTCTTGTCCTAAAGTTGCATCAATAGCCAAATTTGAAGCATCAGAGGAAATGTGAAAAGGCGGAGACCAGTTAGGACCTCTCAAAACAGGTGCATGTACTAACTTTTCCTTCAATGTTTCAAAAGACTGTTGGCAAGTTGTGGTCCAAGAAAATTCACTATCCTTAGCTAGAAGTCGAAAAAGAGGGGTAGCTATCTTAGAAAAAATTTCAATGAATCTTCTATAGTAACCAGCATGTCCTAAAAAACCTCTTACTTCCCTTTGAGTTTTGGGTGTAGGAAGATGCAAAATGATTTTGATCTTTGCTGGATTAGCTTAGATACCTTTACTAGAAATCAAATGGCCAAGTACCACTCCCGCTTTGCACATTAATATACATTTCTTGTCACTCAAGGCGAGGTGGGCTTCCTAACAATGAAGAAGTACTTTTTCCAAATTTCTGAGAGCTTCCTGAAAAGAATCACCAAACACAGAAAAGTCATCCATATAAATTTCTACAAATTCTAGATCAGCAAAAATGGCCAGGGCTGCCCTTTGAAAGGTAGCTGGGGCATTAAATAAACCAGAGGGGAGCACTCTATAAGAAAATGTACCCCATGGAAATGTAAAAGTAGTTTTATCCTAATCTTCAGGTGCAATCTGTATCTGGTTATAACCACTGAAGCCATCAAAAAAGGAAAAAAAATTCTTTCCTGCAAGGGTATCAAGCACCTAGTCAATGAAAGGAAGAGGGAAATAATATTTGAGAGTGACTTTGATTAATTCTTGATAATAAATAAAAATATGTCATCTTCCATCTTTCTTAGGTACTAGCACTAATGGAGAGACCCAGTGACTGTCGGAAATAGGATAGTTAAAATCAGCATCCAAGAGTTTTTGTACTTCTTCCTTCACAATATCTCTTAGAGCTGGATTCATTCGCCTTTGGGGTTGTCGGACAAGTCGTGATCCTTCCTGAATATAGATATGATGTGTACAAGTTTCAGGGGGAATACCCTTCATATCTTCATAGCACCATGCAAAGGCACTAAGATGGTTTTGCAACAAATTCACAAGCTGCTCTCACTGAGATGAGTCCAAATCTGAACTAATATACAAGGATTTATCGGGGCTAATATCAACAAGAGTAGTATCAGGCTTAGGAGTACTCAATGGGATGCTCAAATGCAGCGGTACAGAAGAATGAGAATCATGGTTATCTTGAAAATCTAGGCTGAAAATCTAGTTCAATAGCTCAAAATTACGCATAGTATCTAGATTATTCAGGAAATCTTGAATCTCATCTTCTTGTGAAGACCCAGTATGCTAATCGATAAGGGAAATGGGCTAAGTCTGTTCATCACTGCTCTAATCCAACCATAAAGTATCTCGAAGGTCCTGAATGGATCTGGCAGGGGGGTATAAGATAACTTTCTTCCTAGAATCTCCATGCAAAATATACATATCACCGGAGTGATCCAATATATGCATCGGCTATAGCAAGCCATGGTCGACCCAAGATCAAGGGATGTCCTCCTACTAGGTTATTTGGCTGAAGCACAAAATTAGTAGGATATTCCCAAGAATCTAATGATATGATCACTTTGTCCAATACTCCTTTTGGCTTAATTCTAGATCTATCTGCTAATTCAAGCACAGTGGGGGTAGGGCGAAGATGAGATAACCGAAGTTGATCCATGATTTGCTTAGTCATGACATTAATGGTTGCCCCCAGGTCTATAAGAACAATAGAGACAAGGACATTACCAATATGAACTGAGACAACAAGGTTTCTGGGATCAGTATATTTTTCCATAGACACACATCTCGTCATCAACTCTGCTACCCTGCCAACAAATTGAATGGTTTGGGGTTCCAATCTCTTCCTCCCGGGTTTCTTGAGACAGAGCTCCTTAATAATCTTAGTACAAATAGGGATCTCTTTGATGGCTTGAAACAGAGGTATCTTAATGAAAATATTTCGAAGCTCCAATGCCAAGCTAGTCTCAGAAATAGGCTCACTTCTTTCCATTACTAGCCTCTCTGGGAAGGGAGGCTGGTTGGAAGAAGATGGAAAGGATTCAGAGAGTAAGGGTTGCTTAGTGACAACTTTCGAAGAATGATTAAGAGTTTCCTCTTCTTCTTTCTCTTCAACAATCACTTTAGGTTGCTTCTGATTTTTTGATGTTACAGTCCTTCCCGATCTTAATTGAATATCATGAACCCCAATTGGAATATACTAGTAGTTGAATAATGGTGGGTTTGTTACATAGATCATTTGCACTACTTTATTATATTTAGGATTGGGCATAGGTTGAGCAGGCAATTGAGGAGGTCGAAAAGGTATAGGTAATGGTGTAGTAGACTGACTCGGAGGTTGAGGCATTGAATAAGGTGTATGTGTAGATGGATATGACTGCATGGGTGGCTGGTAGGAATATGGAGAATGAGTTGGCCATCTCCAACCTTGTTGCCATGGTTGAGAAGGTTTCCCATGCTGATATTGGTTCCCATAATGCCACTGCTGATTAGTGTTAGGATAAGAATATGAATGTGAGTTATAACCAAAATAGTGTGGAGAAAATTTAGGAGGCATACCTGCACCTACCTGAGGCCAATTTCTTTTTGCTCCCATAGCATACAAGTATTGAGCTTTAGGTTGTCCCCCTATAAATACAGCTTTAAGTCCTGGTATAGAGGGACATTTTTCTATGACATGGTCTTCTACACAAATAGCACACTTATTAGTTTCTTTCAAATTAAGAAGACATTCTTTAGGAGGATGCTTGTCTCTACATTTAAGACACAAAATACTTAATGACTCTTGTTCCTTCATGAGTTTTTGCTGAAATTTTAAAGAGTCCAACTGTTTGGTAATAGTATTCATTATATCAATTTTCATGTTTTCCATTTTATTTTCTAGTCCAATAACCATAGCATCAGTAGATTCGGTTTTTCTATTTCTATTTTGAGTTCCTATACCGGATCTATACTGATTTCTTGAAAATTTCCTGCATAATTCACAAATTTGTTCAAAAGTTTGTTGAGAAATATCACCTTGTCCTAATAGATTTAAATTATTTCGAGCATTATCAGTAAGTCTTCTTAAGAACAAGGTTCTAATAATACTAGAATTGAGCTTAAGTTTCGACCTTTGTAAAATATACAGAAACCTTTCTAGGTAATCTTCAAGAGTTTCATCATCATCCTACATGCCCTGAGTTTTGCAATATTCTTGAGATTTAGACAAAAACGCGCTCTTCATCTGATACCAAGAGGCTATAGTGTTTCCTCCTAACCCCATAAACAAGCGTAAAGTTGAGTCCTTGACAGTAATAGGAAATAATCTTAGCTTTTGAGCATCAGTTGAATAATCATAACTTCTAAACAAAATATCAAACTTGAATAAAAAAGTGTCAGGATATTCATGAACTTTACCATGGAAATGAGGGAGAGCTGATGGTGGAATATTTTTCATTTGTGCCACAGTATCAGGGTCCACAATTGGAAACACAAAAGTGGATTGTTCCCTACTTACCTGGTTTTCACCAGTCCCTTCCACATGATCTTCATGGTCTACCATTGTTTCCCTTTTTCTCCCAACAGACTGAACCACACCTGAGCTGTTGTCACCAGACTCTAGGTGGACTATTCCTGCTTGATGGGTTTGAATTGGATTGGGCTTCTTGCTCATAAAAGGAGACCTAATATGAGAA
>APFE031657436.1:4461-19165 GCA_000404065.3 Pinus taeda | reverse complement strand
TTTTTATTTTTATTTTTATTTTTATTTTTTATTTTTTTTTCAGAATTCTTTCATCCCTTAGGGGGCTAACATCCTCCCATCCCTAAACTATTGTGTGTCCCCACACAATTCTTTACCTCTGCAAAACACTTCAAAACTTTGAGAATTCCATCTCAATCTTACTCTGGCATACTGTCATCAGCCTGCACTATTTCAGACTTCTTCTTTATGATGTTCTTTAGTTTCTTTGTAACCTTTTTAAATTTCTTGAAACATTGCACAGCTCGGTACTTCTAGATTTTAACTTCTCTTTTCTTTTTCTGGATCTCTGCCATCAATTCTCCTCTACTTTGTTCTTTATCCTCCTGTGCCTTGGCTACAAGCTATTCTAAGTTATGCACTTGAAGCTCTAGTTCAACTACCCAATCAGGAGTTACCAAATGTTTTTCTATCTCTATTTCGGCAAGGGCTGTGTCTTCCTCAGGGACCTCAATATCCATCATGGTTACACCAGGAAACTCTTCTTCCTCTAGTCCCTCTTCTTTTGGTTCTTCCTCCTATGGTTCTTCTTCTTTTGGTTCTTCCTCCTCTAGTTCTTCTTCTCCTGCCTCTACTTCTTCTGCTTCTTCTTCTACGGGTTCTTCTCCTCCTGCTTCTTCTTCTTCTTCTTATTCGTCGTCTAGTTCTTCTCCTCTGTCTCTTATTCTTCTACTTCTTCATTTTCTGCATCCTTTTCAAGTTCTTCTTCTCACACTGGTGCATCTTCTTGTACTAGTGCAAGAGGGGATTAAATGCCCTGTGGGGACTGCGGTTCTTTGCCTGCATTAGATATTTTATTCTTTTTCCAGGGTTTTTTAATGAAATCGGCCAACAGAGCATCATCTTCGACCTCTGCAAAATTTGCTGCATCTGCAAGGACTGACAGATTGTCATTTTTGGGGGTCTGTGTCTATACTAGTGGCATAGAAGGAATCTCTTCAAATGGTGCGCTAACTGTCTTCTTATTTGAATATGGGGCTGTTTCTGCTTTTTCAGATCGTTTCCTTTTTGCACTGGTGCACGAAGGACTCCCCTTTTCATTTTTACTCGGGCCCTTGCTTCTGCTGGTGGGGTCCTTTGTCTCCTTTCCAACAGTTGTCTCTTTGTCTCTTTGCCTCCCATGTCATGCCTTTAACTTCTAGCTGTTTCAGGACCAAAACTTTTATTAGGCCATGGTGATATAGCTTCGTGTCAACCTAGTTTTCCCATCCATCTTGCACACTTTTAGCCATTTTTTCCAAGCTCTTAAGCAAAAAATAGGGGAAATTCATCCTCCACCAGACATGTCACCCAGATTCAAAATGCTACAACATCCCAAAATGATGTACCAAAGTGCGGGTGTATCTTCCCTCACAGGTTACAAACTTCTGTAGGATGAAAAGGAGGTCTTTCCACTGCCCCAGCAGGGCACTGTGCAGAACTCCTACCTTCCATTCTACCTCTATATTCTTGTCAAAGATGAAACGCTGCCATCGCTTCCTTTCTAGATTTTGATTTTTAAACCACTGTTCACCAGTGTTCTCCAAGCCTGTCATTGCTGCTATAAATTGTTCTGTAACTTTAAATTTGAGAGGCCCAATTTTCACTTGGCCGTTTATGAAACTCCTAGCAAACTATAAAGCCACTTCTTTATTGTGCCCATCAAACTTCTGCAAGAACTGAAAAAAGCCTGAGCCTTGCAATAGTGCAAGACTATTACGATACTCGACAATCTGCTCTACCCTACTGAGAGACAAGGGTTCGTTCTGAACAGGTGGCATTGCTGCTTAATGGCTATGAAAAATTGAGAATTTTACATGCAATATCGGGGAAATAGGCTCTTATAAATAGAGATCCAACTATCTGTCGTCCTTTCCATCGTATCACCCATTCATTCATCATAGATGCACAACAACTTTGACGTTAGGCCGGATTTGTACTTGCGGCAGCGTTTTAGCGGCTAAGTGAGGTAATCATTATGAGTGAAGGACATCTAGGATTATGGTGGAGAGGGGTAATTATGTCCAAGCATTGGTTAAAACATTTCTGTATTCCTTCATAATTCAAAAAAAAACTTAGCATTCATTAAAAAATGATGATGATTTCTAACTTAAAAACACCTTGTACTTTAAATAATTTTCTCCTAGTTAGTATGATAGCATAAGTACTCGTTGGCTAATGAAAGGACTTCATATAAATTTTCATGATGACCACTTTCCTATGCCATATGCTGTGAAAAGAATACCTTGTACTATGTTTCTGATAACGTGCATGCCTGCATTGATTTTCTTGCACCACTTAAATTATACTATTCTGTTGGTACCATTCTACTTTTTTTTATCACATAGGACAACATTCTTGCACTTTTGCAAGCATAATATCTAAAAACAGAGAAGTTAAATAAAATATAGGCTGGACTTCCACATGACTTCCTTAACTTATATTGGAAATTTGCTTCGCCCTTTCTTGATGCTTCAGAGAATATCCTTTTGGTCTTTATGTGCGAGATCCTGCAACAAATTCATGAGGGAATAAAGAAGTGGGAAAAGGGAAATTTCAGAATGGGAAGGAATTCTGTTATAGGGATTCCAGGAATAGTACCAAAAGAGGGAATAAATAGAAATAGGATAGGGAAAAAAATTTCAAGGATAAATTGGGATTTTTTCGAAGTGGACAGGGTAAATTTAGAAGAATGTGGGAAGGTTAATCATTTTGGGATTGAAGAAGAAAGCTAAGGGAATATTACGGAAGTGGAATATGAAGAAAAGGCAAAATTTTTTTTGGAAGGTTTGCCTGCACTGGTGCAAGAAAAAATAATTGCAGCGAAAATTAAGCGTTACTTGAGTAAAAAATATCCATTCTAATTACCCTGATTGTATAAAGGTTGGTTCCACTGATCCTGCTTTTACTTGGTGGTCACTAACATATCTAAAGATCAAGCAACATTCTCTTTTTATTAGAAATTTTTGATCTTCCTGCCAGCAAGCTGGTTTTGAGGTTGATCCTTCTGCAGTCATGTCAGCGAACTGATTTTCACAATTACAGGAAAATATTTTTAATTTTTTAATTTTTAATTTTTATTTTAAGAAGAAAGAGAGTTCATGTTTTCAAAAGGTTGGTATTACCATTCACCACTACCATCCCAAATTGTTGTTGGACTTATTGTGTAAAATCTTTCCTCGTAGGTGGCTGAAAATACTTCTTTAACCTGTGTCCATTTACCAAGAATACTGAATTTTGTCCATCAATAGTTTTAACTTCTGCTACTCAATTCTCAAATACTTGGATCACTTCATAAGGTGCCATCCAACATGTATGGAATTTCCCTTTAAAGATTTTAAATCTAGAATCATAAAGGAGCACCCAATCACTTGCTTGGAATTGGTTTTTCTGAATAGATTTGTCATACCACCTTTTACGTTGTTGTTGAATTAGTATGTTCTATTGAACAATTTCCCTACAAAATTCATCTAACTCATTTAATTGGAGAAGACATTTCCCATCTGATGCATATTTACTATCTTTGTTAGAATGGACTCGATCACTTTGTTCGTGGATTCCACTTGGCCATTTTCTTGCGGGTGATACAGTGTGGATTTCTTGTGCCATATCCTGTATTGATCCATCACACCCTGTACTAGATTAGAAATAAACTGCGGACCATTGTCAGAAACAATTTCTCTAGGCACACCAAATCTAGTAAAGATTTTAATAAAAAGAAAATCAACAAAAACTTTTTCTGTAGCAAAAGAAACAGCTTTAGCTTCTACCCATTTCGTAACAAAATCTATACAAACCAAGATATGCTTTTTCCTTAATGATGTTGGATTTATTGGCCCTATAGAATCAATAGCCCATTTTTAAAATGGCTCAATCATAACTTGCGGGCATAAAGGCATTTCATTGGTTTGATTAGGCTGGCCCATTCGTTGACAACTATCACAACGCTTGACATACTAGTTGGAATACTTAAACAAGGAAGGCTAAAAGTAACCAACACTCAATACTTTATATATAGTCTTCTTATCAGCGAAGTGGCCTCCACAAGGTTCATCATGAGCAGATTTCAATATGTCAAACACTTCCTCCTCTCTTACACACCTACGGATAATCAGATCTGGACTAGTGTAAAAGAGATCTCCTTGAATCCAGGAATATACAACACTTTTCTGAACAATACTCCGCTTTTCGTGGGCGGACAAGTGGGTTGGTGTTTTCCCAGTAACCACGGAATGAGCAATGTCAGTAAACCACGAGGAATCTGTTGACATAGAAAAAAGATGTTCATCTGGAAAATCATCATTAATAGGAGTTGCTTCATCAGGATTATCTAATCTAGAAAGAAAATCTGCTAGATAATTAGATTTTGCCGGTCTATCAACAATAGTAATATTAAATTCCTACAACAATAGTAACCACGTAGTCACTCTACCGCTAGTTAATGGTTTATTCATCAAATATTTAATCACGGAATGATCAGTATGTACAACTACTTCATATCCTATAATATAGTGCATGAACTTATTAATTGCAAAAATTACAGCTAAAAACTCTTTCTATGTAACTGTATAATTTAATTCAGCAGAAGACAAATTCTTACTAATATAATAAATAACAGAGGATTGTTTATTTTCCTCTTGTCCTAAAGCTACACCAAGAGCCAAATCTGAAGCATCATAGGAAATGTGAAAAGGCAAAGACTAGTTAGGACCTCTCAAAACTGGTGCATGTACTAACTTTTCCTTCAATGTTTCAAAAGACTGTTGGAAATTTGTGGTCCAAGAAAATTCACTATACTTATCTAGAAGTTGAAAAAGAGGGGTAGCTATCTTAGAAAATTTTTCAATGAATCTCCTCTAGTAACCAGCATGTCCTAAAAAACCTCTTACTTCCCTTTTAGTTTTGGGTGCAGGAAGATGCAGAATGATTTTGATATTTGTTGGATCAACCTAGATACCTTTACTAGAAATCAAATGGCCAAGTACCACTCCTGCTTTGCACATTAATCTACATTTCTTATCACTCAAGGAGAGGTGGGCTTCCTTACAACGAAGAAGTACTTTTTCCAAATTTCCGAGAGCTTCTTGAAAAGAATCATCAAACACAAAAAAGTCATCCATATAAATTTCTACAAATTCTACTTCAGAAAAATGGTTAGGACTACCCTTTGAAAAGTGGTCGGGGCATTACATAAGCCAAACGGGACCACTCTATAAGAAAATGTACCCCATGGACATGTAAAGGTAGTTTTATCCTGATCTTCGGGTGTAATCTATATCTAGTTATAACCACTGAAGCCATCCAAAAAGGAAAAATATTTCTTTCCTGCAAGGGTATCAAGCACCTGGTGAATAAAAGGGAGAGGGAAATAATCTTTGAGAGTGGCTTTGTTTAATTCTCGATAATCAATACAAATATGCCATCTTCCATCTTTCTTAGGTACTAGCACTAATGGAGAGACCCACTGACTATTGGAAATAGGATAGATAAAATCAGCATCCAAGAGTTTCTATATTGCTTCCTTCACAATATATCTTAGAGTTGGATTCATTCGCCTTTGGGGTTGTCAGACAAGTCGGGCTCCTTCCTAAATATAGATATGATGTGTACAAGTTTTAGGGGGAACACCCTTCATATCTTCATATCCCCATGCAAAGGCACTAAGATAGTTTTGCAACAAATTCACAAGCTTCTCTTGCTGAGATGAGTTCAAATCTGTACTAATATGCAAGGATTTATCGGGGCTAATCTCAACAAGAGTAGTATCAAGCTTAGGAGTACTCAAGGGGATGGTCAAATCCAGTGGTACAAAATAATGAGAAACATGGTTATCTTGAAAATCTAGTCTGAAAATCTGGCTGAATAGCTCAAAATTAGGCATAGTGTCTAGATTATTCAGGGAATCTTGAATCTCATCTTCTTGTGAAGACCCAGTGAGCTGATGGATAAGGGAAATGCTCTGAGTCTCCTCATCACTGCTCTGATCCAACCATAAAGTATCTCAAAGGTCCTGAATGGATCTAGGAGGGGGGTATAAGGTAGCTTTTTTTCCTAGAATCTCCATGCGAAATATACATATCACCAGAGCGACATCCAATATATGCATTGGCTGTAGCAAGCCATGGTCGACCCAAGATCAAGGGATGTCCTCCTACTGGGTTCTTTGGCCAAAGCACAATGAAATCAGCAGGATATTCCCAAGAATCTAATGAAATGATCACATTGTCCAATACTCCTTCTGGCTTAATTCTAGATCTATCTGCTAATTCAAGAACAGTGGGAGTAAGGCAAAGATGAGATAACCGAAGTTGATCCATGGTTTGCTTCATCATGACATTAATGACTGCCCCTAGGTCTATAAGAACATTAGAGACAAGGACATTACCAATATGAACTGAGACAACAGGGTTTCCGGGATCAATATATTTTTCCATAGACACACATCCCATCATCAACTCTGCTGCCCTACCAACAAATTGAATGGTTTTCGATTCCAATCTCTTCCTCCCAGGTTTCTTGAGACAAAGTTCCTTAATAATCTTGGTATAAATAGGGATCTCTTTGATGGCTTGGAGCAGAAGTATCTTAATGAAAAGATTTCGAAGCTCGGATGCCAAGCTAGTCTCAGAAGTAGGCTCACTTCCTTCCATTACTAGCCTCTCTGGGAATGGAGGCTGGTTGGAAGAAGATGGCAAGGATTCAGAGGGTAAGGGTTGCTTAGTGATAGTTTTCAGAGAATGATTAAGAGTTTCTCTTCTTATTTCTCTTCAACAATCACTTTAGGTTGCTTCTAATTTTCCGATGTTACAGTGCTTCCTGATCTTAATTTAATATCATGAACCCCAACTGGGATAGACTAGGACTTGAATAAAGGTGGGTTTGTTACATAGATCATTTGCACTACTTTATTATTGTTAGTATTTGGCATAGGTTGAGCAAGCAACTGAGGAGGTCGAAAAGGTGGAGGTAAAGGTAATGGTGGAGTAGACTGACTCAAAGTTTGAGGCATTGAATAAGGTGTATGTGTAGATGGATATGACTGCATGGGTGGCTGGTAGGAATATGGAGAATGAGTTGGCCATATCCAACCTTTTTGCCATGGTTGAGAAGGTTGCCCATGCTGATATTGGTTCCCATACTGCCACTACTGATTAGTGTTAGGATAAGAATATGCATGTGAATTATAACCAAAATAGTGTGGAGAAAATTCAGGAGCCATACCTGCACCTACTTGAGGCCAATTTTCTTTTGCTCCCATGTCATACAAGTATTCATATTTAGGTTTTCCCCCTGTAAATACAGCTTTAAGTCCTGGTATAGAGGGACATTTTTCTATGACATGGTCTTCTACACAAATAGCACACTTATTAGTTTCTTTCAAATTAAGAGGACATTCTTTAGGAGAATGCTTGTCTCTACATTTAGCATAGAAAATACTTAATGACTCTTGTTCCTTCATGAGTTTTTGTTGAAATTTTAAAGAGTCCAACTGTTTGATAACAATATTCATTATATCAATTTTCATGTTTTCCATTTTATTTTCTAGTCCAATAATCATAGCATTAGTAGATTCGGTTTTTCTATTTCTATTTCGAGTTCCTCTACCGGATCTATACTAATTTCTTGAATATTTCTTGCATAATTCACAAATTTGTTCAAAAGTTTGTTGAGAAATATCACCTTGTCCTAACAGATTTAAATTATTTCTAGCATTATCAGTAATTCCTCTTAAGAACAAGGTTCTAAGAGTACTGTAATCAAGCTTAAGTTTCTACCTTTGTAAAATATACAGAAATCTTTCTAGGTAATCTTCAAGAGTTTCATCATCATCCTGTATGATTATAAAAATCTCATCCTGCATGCCCCGAGTTTTGCAACATTCTTGGTATTTAGATAAAAACACTCTCTTCATCTGATCCCAAGAGGCTATAGTGTTTCCTCCTAGCCCCATAAACCAGTGTAAAGCTGAGTCCTTGAGAGTAACATGAAGTAATCTTTGCTTCTGAGCATCAATTGAATAATCATAACTTCTACACAAAATATCAAACTCGAATATAAAAGAGTGAGGATCTTCATGAACTTTACCATGGAAATGAGGGAGAGCATATGGTGGAATATTCTTCATTTGTGCCATAGTATCAGGTGCAAAAAAAGGAATAGCACATCAACGTGCACTGGTGCAGGTTTATTTCTCCTGCTTGGACCAGGCGGGAAAACCAATCCAAAATTAGGTGCAGGAAAAGGAAATTTAACTACTTGACACAATGGATCCGCTTTCACTCAAATAGGAATACATGTGCTTGAAATTAAATCACTCTTGACAATATAAACATAAATTACAAGAAACAGGAAATAGGGTAAATGTGTTGGGCTGGCTGGGCCCTAGCCAACCACCGCGTTTCCCTTTCAAATAGAAATGTTGCTTAGTACTTTATCAATTCATCAGCTTTCAAACACAGAAATACGATTTATAAAGGATGAGGCAAAGCTCCCTTCTTATTAATTCACTGAGGTAAATACATGTGCGAATACATAGTCCAGCCCAGATTCAGACAATAACAAAAAACAATAACTAGTTACCACCTCTCTGGATGTGTCTTTGTCTATACAAACTTCTATCAAAAACTATCTCGTCTTATTTACATTCTTCATTATATAGATCTTTGGCCGATGGCCAAAAAGATCGTTTAACCAATTACATAACCAATATGCAGAATTTAGCTTCTCGGCCTTCAAAATTAGACAGTTCAACAAAACTGGCCATAGCCAATCTCCAATTGTTCGTTCTTCATAAATTCGATCTTGGCTGCCTTTGGATTGACCTTGATGTCATGGTTGGTGCTCGGCTGCCTTCAGACCTATCTTGCTATAGTGGCTGAAGTTGCTCAAAACGAGGCAGTGATCAAGGAGGTTCAGATCTGCTACAAGGACTTTTTGTCCTGGCACTGGTACAAGATCCAATCCTGCACTAGGATCAACGGTTATGGTAAGCACTTGACTACCAAATAAACATTGGAGACATCGATAAGTTACAAGAGTGATTATAAGCAAGAAATCATGTAATAAATAATTAATTAATGCTAAGTTGAGTTAAAAATATGAAATATAAAGTTCATACAAAATATGTCATCATTCTTGGACTAGTGCAAGATGAGGGTGTATAAGAGAGGTAAAACAATGATAAATGGTTATGATTTAGGAAGGAGAAATGGAAAAAAGAGAGAAAATTAGGGGGATAACAGGAATCCTAGTTCAGTTCCAATTTTTACAAAATTTTCCATGGTATTATGTTACCCATTTATAAAACAACCCCTAGACTTTCAGAAGAAGAAAAGATAGACATCTTTCCAGTTGCAAGATGGTTTGGTGAAGAAAAATTTACTTATACCAAAGTTTTTGGGAGCATTGAAACTCCACATGTCCTCCCATATTATGTATGAGCCAAACTACTGGCAAGAGGAATAACTTATTGGACAATAGGGGATGGTTTAACCAAATCCCTAAAGGAAATGTAAAAGTCCATTTGGCTAACCTTTCCACTGTAGTGTGGCACTTTCACACTACATGATTATGGGCATGCAGTAAAATAAATAGAGAATATTACATCTCTAAAACTAGCCACGATTCTAGGTTGATAATTTGAACCAAATCAAGTTGTGAAAGACTTCGCTACCATGGTTAAAATCAGATAGTTTACTCATGAGGAAGATCCATTAGATGACCTCTTCTAGGCAGTCGAATCATTTACATAGGTCTTTCATTTAGCATCGCTACAATTAAGCCCAAAAGATATCAACGCTTTTCATGTATACAAAAATAAAATATTGTTGAAGGTCCCATTGGACCTGTTACAAATTGAAAAAATAAGAGAACCGACTCCTAGCGTGAGCCTAGAGGTAATTTCTAAGGACAATTCTGATGAAGAATCACAAGAAAAATCAATTTGGGGATTAGAAAATTCAGAGCATTAATTTCAGAGTGAAGAAGAAAGTCCCAATAAATTTTCTAAGAAGAGTAAAGAAGGAAATACTGAGGAAATAGATGTAAAGGCCTTGGCAAAGAAAGATATAGAGATTGACTCCACATCGGCTCAAACATGGAAAATTCCAGTTATTGATCTAGACAAGGAATGGGAGAAATTCAATCAAAAGCTCCAAATAGGAGCAAGTCTTGAGGAAACATCTGGATTCCATACCATAAAACAAACTCAAGACGTAACAAATCTAGAGACAATAGAGCTAGGAGTCACAAACACTCAAGATATTGAGGTCATCCCAGCTTCCCACTTCTAAAATTGTCTTAAAAATTAAAGAAATACCTCCTCTGGACATATTTTACAGCCCTACACACATGGTTGTGGTAAAAAGACAAAGAAAGAAGAGGAAATTAGACACAACAATAGTTTCAAATCTTGAAAATGAATCGATGGAAGTTGTATGGAAAGCCACTCCTATTGATCCATCTGAGAACCTTACAAAGTTGTCACAATTTGTAGGTTCCTATGCCACCACAACTATTGATAAAGCAACAGAGGTCCGACTTCTATTCAAAGAAAAAGAACAAATAATACAACTGCTAGAACAATAATTGGAACAAGAGAAACAGAGTGCCAATCGGCAACCAGAACAATAGGCAGCGCAACTTCAAAGGGATTTTGAACAAATGAGGTTATAACACTAGGCAAGCATGTCAGAGAAAGACTCACAGATTTGCCAAATGTAGGCCATGGTAGACGGATTCAAAGATAACCCTCATACATATGAGTTCATTAAAGAGGCAATCAAGCTAAATTCCCCATTGACACAACAACAAGAGATGTTCTGCCAAAAGATCTCACAGATCAATCCTTACTGTGAAACAAGTAATAAATTGACTAACCAAGTGATTGATCTAAGATTTGAATATAAATAAATCTATAAAAAGATTTTGGAATTTATTGCCTCGAAGGAATCTGACGAAGGAAGAAAAGTTGATTTTCCAAAGATAGAAGAACCCCATAAAGACATTATGTTTTCAGATTGGGATACATAGTTAAAGCACGAAGAAAGGGAAACGACAATAGAAAAAGATACAACAAACAACATAATTGAGGCTGTGAATGAAAATCTTCACAGTGCCAACCTTGTTAAAGAATGCATACCAGGGGCTCTTCCAAACATCAGACGTTTAGAACAACAGTGGAAAGAAACAACTCAAACCAAATAGGAAGAAATCAAACAGTTATTCAAACTTAATTGGGAGGCATACTCCAAATATTTGGTAAAACGACATAGCCAGTGGATGACTCTATGATGCTTAACTAGTTCTTCACAAAAATGGTGCCAGCTCTCTCAGATGCCATATTTGAATGAAAGTTAAAATTTACAATTGATTAGTCTCCCCAGGTGAAACCAATGATGGGTATCTGCAATCTCAAGGATCAAGGTTGTCTGATGGATTTTATCTTGCTTACTCTGAGGAAGGTTGTTTGAAACCTCCTCAATTTTTCTGTAATAATCTATTTTTGAAATATGTATTATAGTATTTAAGCCTCTCTCATGCATTCAGAGAGGGGTATGGAATTTTATCAAAAACACTTTGCAAGAGATTGCACTTTTGTACTTTTGTAGTTGCTTTGATAAGATAATTGGAATGAGATATGAATTTTCTTGAAATTTGAAGTATACCTTACTAAAATTGCACTTCTGTACTCTTGGGGTATATCAAATTGAAAAGGGGTAGATCAACATTGCTGATTCCATGAGTAGGACCTTTTATATTTGGTATTATTATCTTTATGGTTAAGTTTTATTTATGAATTGGCAATAGTATTTCTTTTATTTTCCTATGTATGAAAATATGAGTTATAGTTTTACATTATTGCACTTTTGTATGATGTTTCAACTCTGGTTCCTTATTGAATACATGGACAATTACTATATGTGATAAAGTTTTCTCAATTGTTTTGTCCAACTATTTAGCCAAAACAATTACTATTCACAATTTTATTTATTTTAGCAGTTGAATAACCTTCATTACCAGTTGCTTAGATCCTTGACTACAGTGGCCATAGTTTTCATATATGCTCTAATGATAGCTTCGCACCTCTCTCTAACCTTCGGAGGTGTGGTTGGCAACAACTTTGGTTGAAGCTCTAAAATCTGCAGCTGCAGCTCAAACTACACCTTTTCTATTTCCACCTTGGATTCCTTCATTGCGGTAGCTAACTTATGAATTTTCTCCATAGAGGTTGCCTCGGCTGGAATTTGGAGCTTAGAGAGCTTGATGCACACTTGGGTAAGGGTTGCCTCTAGCTATTGATTTTGCTACATCACCCCGTCGCAGGCCTGCAAGGCCTATGCTTTTGATGTAAAAATTTGTTGATTATTAATCTTTACTTCATCGATAACCAATAGAGCTCTTTTCTCTTGGATTCGGAGCTTGTCTAAAATTCCTTGGTGTAGCTCCTGCAAGGTCTAGATAGGCAGTACTCCAAGGTTGATACTCATGGTTGTTACATGTAGTAGCCTGACCTGATCCTTAGTTGTTTATACAAGTAAGGAACCTTCCATCAGTGTCACTGAGCAAAGGTCTGAAGTCAGTTCTGTCTTTGATGTCTCGCTTACCTGACTCAAGCTCGCTTGACCCACACTCTATTGTCCCAAGCTTGCCTGGATCACTCTTGTCTAGACTTGCAATTTCTTTAGGCCCTGTTGCACTTTTTCCAGTACCTGGTGTTACTAGTCGTCAATGTGTCCCCATATGTTTTCAATAGTGGAGTAGACAACATCACCTATCTCATCAAGGTCTCACTCCGTGAGGACCAATGGTGTAGTACTCACAGACTTATCAGACTTCTTCTTCTTGTGAGGTTTTGTCGAACTTCACTTTTGTCTCTTCCTAATCCTAAAGGGGGAATCTAAGTCCTCTGATATGACATAGAGGTCTACGCCCCCTTCCTCTTCATTTCTAGTTTCTACTTCAACATCTATGCACTTTGTCTCAGGTTCTTCAAGGTCAATGGTGACCTGCGTTGTCTCTCCCTGGGAATATTTTTCCTTCTACACTTCCTTCTCTTTCTTAGAAGCCTTTTGTGCTTCTTTCTCTTTCTTAGAACCCTTCCATGCTTCTTTCTCCTTGTCTTTCATGGCCTCTGTTGCAGCTATTCTGTTATAGCTCCAAATATCACTATTATGGTTTGTGATGCTGTACTCATGGCCTAGGGCAACCCTTCCTTCCAGATCTGGTCCAAAATCTAAAAAACAGTGTTTTATTCCCTGTACGCGACATTGCCCTGAGTTAAACGCGGGTTCGTATATACCCAACCTGTGTATATGTATTAAAACACTTAAAAAAATATAAAACTCCTTATTTTCGGGTGTTACACTGAATTTTGTCACCTTGACTATCTGCAGTTTATGTGGCCTCATCAATAGCCACATTGTCCTCTTTGTCAAGCCCCATACCTCTGCTCTTCATGTCAAAACTTCAAAGAGAGAGAAAGTCACTTGAAAACATGTTTATCTCTGGGTACGCAGGTTCTCTCTACCTTACCTGCGTGTACGCACTCCAAATACATTAGACCTGCGTAGTAATACGCTCTGTATACTAAAGCTAGGGTGCGTACCCCTGTAAAGGTCAAAAGGCGCAAGTTTCATCTTTAAAAAGTTACTTGTGGTCACTTCTAGAGCCTTCTAGAAGAGTTCTTGACGTGTATTGAGCGCCTCCAGATGGTTCATGCACCCCTATGATAGAGGAGCTTATCCCATCAAGAGAGGAGCTACCCCATCCAAAAGGGAGTATCCCATTGATGTTGGAACTGAATAACCTCTTCTAGAATACTATAAATACAGGCATTTGGCCAAAGGAGGGGAGGTTGAAAGCTGAACATTCTATAGGGTAAATGCTGCTGGAATTAGGACTTCCATTTGTTGACTTGTGAGGAGAGATCACTATCCTTCCTTGTCGCCATAGTGGGAGTGGGTGAGCTTGTCAAAGTAGAGGAAATCTCTTGTTGGACCCTGGGAGGAGCTTGCACAACACCAAGGCTCAGGTTGTAATGGTTCCTTTTTGTTTCCTTAATACAAATAAGTCCATTCTTCTCAATGATTTGTTGTTAATGAATTATTTCATGTACTCCTTGGTCTATATGATGAATATGCTTTGTTTTTATGAAATATTCAGGTGTTATGTAATCGTTTGTCTTGTTAGTGTATGCAGGTCTTAAAGTGAAGGAGGAGCTCATCTGGATCAGCAAGGCTGGACTGCTACAACAAGCGTTGGACCTAAGGTAAGATCGGAAAACACTTGATCTCTCATAGAATAACGTGTGTTTAGAGAAGGATTGCTCTTGTTTGGTTTATTTGTCACTAGAGAGTCTTAGACTCCTAGGGAGGTTAGGTTTGTCCGCAAAAATAACTCTTTCCGCATGACAAATTGGCGACTCCGCTGGGGAATCCATTTATGTGATTGATTTTTCCTTTGAGCATTACTTTGATCTGAAAAGAGTCTTGTTTCTTTTGCTTTTTGGTTGCTTGACTGTGTTTTTGGGTGGCTTAGCTTAGGGTCGATTTAGAACTTAGTTTTTCTTTGTTTTACAGTAGTACGCACTCTCTGCATTGGACACAGTGCGTACTTGTACGCACTGTATCTGTGTACACAGAGCGTGCACGCACCTGGTTAAACAGGCTGCCTGCGTACCCTGTTAAAATTAAGAAAATTCCCTTTT
>APFE031657435.1:93596-133192 GCA_000404065.3 Pinus taeda | reverse complement strand
ACCTAAGAAGATAGAGTTTGAGCTTAAGGAGGAAGAATCAGACTCTACAACAGAGGAGGAATCAGAAGATGAAGAGCCACAAACTCCGAGTGGGAGAAGATCAGTTCAAGAAAGAAGGAAGCCATAAAGGTATAGTCCATCTGCTTTCTGTTCAAATTTTGCTTTATGTATTACTGATGATGATCCCAGAATTATGAAGGAAGCAGTAGATTCAGAGGATGGCAAACTCTAGAAAGAGGCCATGGTTGATGAAATGGCATATTTGCACAAAAATGAGGCTTGGGATTTGGTGGAGTTGCCGGGTGGAAGGAAAGCCATTGGAAGCAAATGGATATTCAAAAAGAAGACACATGCAGAAGGAAAAGTGGAGAAATGCAAAGCTTGGTTGGTAGCAAAAGGTTATTCTCAGGTGCCAAGAATTGATTTTGGTGATATTTTTTCTCCTGTTGCCAAGGTAACTTCTATTAGGTTACTTTTATTTGTTGCTGCTGCTTTTGATTTTGAGGTAGAACAGATGGATGTGAAGACAAAATTTCTTCACGGGGATATGGAATAGGAGATCTACATGAAGCAACCTGAAGGCTTTGCGGTGAAGGGTAAGAAAGAACTGGTATGCAAGTTAAAGAAGTCTCTGTATGGGTTAAAACAGTCACCAAGGATGTGGTATCAGAAATTTGATACATTTATACGGGGACTTGGCTTCACCAGAAGCAAAGCAGATCATTGTGTTATTTTAAATTAATTGGTGACCGTGTTATTTATCTGGTCTTGTATGTTGATGATATGTTGTTGGTTGGAAATGACAAAGAAATTATCCAGGATTTGAAGACCCAATTGTCCTCCAAATTCGTCTTGAAAGATCTCGGTGCTGCAAACTATATTTTGGGCATGGAAATTAAAAGAGATCGGGCAAAGAGGAAGCTCTGGTTAAACCAGAGGAAATATGTCGAGACAATATTGCAGAGGTTTAATATGCAGGATAGTAAACCGGTGAAGGTCCCTATTCCTGTATGTGTGAGGTTATTTGTTGAACAGTGTCCCAAGACACAAGAAGAGGAAGAGGACATGTCCCGTGTTCCATATGCAAGTGCAGTCGGTAGCTTGATGTATGCAATGGTCTGTACTAGACCAAACATTCACATGCAGTGGGAGTATTGAGTAGGTTTATGTCAAAACCAGGGAAGGAGCACTAGACATTAGTGAAGCGGGTTTTCAGGTATTTGCGTGGCACTAGTGATTATGGTTTGTGCTACCAAGGAAGACCAAGATTGGACAGAATGTTGGATATTCATGGCTCTGTTGATGCAGACTAGACATGAGATCTGGATAAGAGAAGATCTAAAAGTGGGTATGTGTTTAAGATATTTGGAGGTGCAGTCAGTTGGATGAATAAGAAACAATCTGTAGTGGCACTATCAACTACAGAGACAGAATACATGGTAGCCATTCATGCAAGCAAGGAAGCAGTTTTGTTACAGAGATTGTGTTCAAGTATGCAGTTAGTACAGGAAGCTATAAGGATAGACTGTGATAGCCAAAGTGCAATTTTTTTGGCAAAAAACCCTGCATATCATTCAAAGAAAAAGAACATTGATGTTCAATATCACTTTGTGAGGGATATGATAGAAGACAAAAATGTGTTGCTGGTAAAGGTGGATATTTTGAAGAATACTGTAGATACATTGACAAAATCTATGAGCTCTGAGAAGTTCTTTTGGTGTAGAGAAACAATGGGCATTGCAGGGCTGGATAAATGACTAAGCTCTTTTGTGGCCCCCTGTGGAAAGAAAACAACAAGTGGGAGAATGTTGGGTTGTGTTATATTCTTTCCATGACTAGCCCACGTAGTTAACTAGGGGTTAGGGGGGGGAAGTCATAGGGGGTTTGAGGGGTACCCATAACCCCACTCTATGGGGTCCAGGGCAACGCCTCAGAAAATTTTGGTTTTGGACCCTATGTTAGGTTGGGTGGACCCACCTATGGTTTTGTGCATGATTTTCGCATATGTTTTTGGACGCGATCGTTTTCAGTCCATGGTATTGGATGCGATGGTTTTAGGTCCATGGTATTGGATGCTTTGGTATGTATAAATATGTATTGTAACATTGAAAGGAATATAATGAAAAATCAAGCTGGTAGTCCTGGTTTTGGGATCCAGGGGAAAATCTCTGTGTATATGTGTTATGCTCTCGCATTGTTTATTTTTTGTGTTTTAGAATTCGTATGCAGGTAATTTTTGTACGGGGTTAAAACCTACATTAACAAGTTTGAAATGACAAGGGCTCGGCCATCTTTTCGTTTTTAAAGGTTCGAAAAGAGATGAAATTGGACCCCCCATTTTTATTCTCTTTAACGAGTCAAAAAGGGAAAAATACTCGGTGATATTTTCATATGGGTTTAATGAGTCGAGAAAAGAGCTAAAATATGACTCATCACCATTGTCAAACATCCATCACCTGTTGCTGCACAAGCAAAGAAAAGTGTATTATCGAGTCCTTGAGGCAAAATAGGTCAAAAATATTTACAAAACCTGATATTTTCATGAAAAAATGAATAAAAAGGGGAAAAGTAAATATATTTTTACCATTTACCTTTTTACCTTTGGAGTGAAGGCTTTTACCCACTTTTTCCCTAATTTTTCTGGAGCAGATTGCAGGAGATCCGAGAGGTCAATCGATGAGTCGTCAGATCCAGGTAAAATCCGAAGCCTTGAGCTCCATTTTCATGCTATTTATTTATGCTTTTCATCATTTTTTTGGATTTTTAGGGAGGTTTTTTAGAAATTTTTTCACCCTTGGTAGACGAGATTTTTGGGCACGGGATCGCACCGGCTGAGGATTATTTGCACGACCATCCACGTTGACAGGTGCAACTGTTTCTAAAACAGGTGCATCAACACTGTGGATAGGGAAAAACCAATTTTTCTCAAGAACTAACCATTAAAATTTGATTTTTATGTGCCAAAATTGATGATTGACTCAAATAAATGGCTTTTGCAGGAGAGAAATTGTTGAAAATGGTGGATTGGAAGGAAAGAGAACACGAAGATGTGGACACCCAGGCAATGAATGATCCAAATTTCCTGGAGACTTTGAGGGCTTGCGGGCTCCTCAAATTTTTCCTTACACCAGGGATGCGGGCCCAACCTGAATTGCTTTGGTATTTGATAAGCCTTTGGGACATCAATCATGAGATTTTTGTCATTGGGGACTAGGAGCTGGATTTGACAACTTCAAACATTTACTTCATCACTGGGTTGTCTCGCAGAGGTGAGCCAGTGAATTTGTATGGGTCATGTACAGTTGGGGCAAGCATATTTTCCCTGCTTGCCGCACATTGTCCTGAGGCCTTGAAATCAAAAAGTGGGAAGATTGAGATTTCCAGTGTGCGGGATTTGACATTGAGGGTGATTCTGTTGACCATCAACAGAGTGGTGGGGTCCCTGGTGGAACATGAGACTAATAAGTCAAAGTTCCTTTATGCTATTGACTACAAAGCTCCTACGATCTTCAACTAGGCAGAGGCCATGAAGATGAATATCAAGCACCAGTTGTCCAAGGGGAAGGCGGGAAATCTGAAGCAATTTGGCTTTGGATCAATACCTGTGACCTTTTTCCTAGAACGAGTGCCATTGTTCCAGTATCAGTTGACTAAGGTTGATCCTCCTGCGCCACACGATCCACGGATGGCCCACTGGAGTCATTTGATGCCTAGGATCACTGGGGGTTAGTAGATGTCCTAGCGACCAGCATTCTTTGTGTGGCTACGACGACAGAAAATCTTCATGGAGGAATGGCCGTACAACGACACTGATTTCAGTGGAGACCCGACTATGCCCTTCACAAGTGGGGAGGACTTTGATGACGAAGGTAAAAACCAAACCAAATTTTGATTTTGATGTTTTTTAATTTGTTTTTGGTATATGCATGCTTATAACATTATTCTTGTGTATGTAGATGTTGGACCAGAGCGGCCAGCCAAGATGTCCCCGATAGCGAGGCGCTATCCTCGTCCTATTAATGTTATCACCCCTTATCAAGAAGGGAGCGATAACAAGGAGGAGATTGTGAGGAACCTCAAGGGGTTGACTCATGGTATCCCTAAGTATGCTCAGATAGGAGACATGCCTCGGCGGTACTAGAGGCACATAGTGGGAGTCTCAGGTCAGATCCACCGATTGCTGAGTTGTGTAGTACGCGCTGTCTTGTGCTATCATGACCACCATGCTAAGTAGTTCCTATGTCAAATACTTACATATTTTTGAGCCCTACGTGCCAAGGATGTACGAGGCCTGCAAGCCGCTGATGTTATTGTGGACATACATATTATTTTTTGGAGTTTTGATGTATGAAACATTCTCACATATGTATATATTTTATATTTTCCTGTCTATTATGGTACAAATAGTTTGTCTTATCTTTTACATGTTTCGCAAATGTATATCCAACACGTAATTAGCTAATGAATCTGTTAATGTATTCATGCGTCTAGGAATATGATGATATGTAATATAATCAAAATGTCTTTCTAACAGATGGATATGGAGATACATTCGTAGTATTTGAGGGTTTCTGATGGAATGTTTCCCATTGAGTTGAAGGACGACAAGCTGTGAATCCAGGTTGACAACCAATTCTTTGATGCCCATAGCAATGGCTTCTGATAATAGTGCGATGACCGCATTGTATTCAACATTATTGTTGGTTGTACGACTTAGGCAGATACCTTGAAGGTCAATCAACTCACCGTTAGGGTTGTAGATAACCCATGCCGTGGATGATAGGTTCCAGGTACTTTGGCAAGCACCATCGGTGAAACCAACATGAGGAGCTGCAGACATCTCCAAAGTACGAAAAGCATAGAAACAAGAGGGTTGTTTGAAAGCTTTCACACAAAACCATGCTATAAAGAAATGAATCACACACTAATATACATAAGTAACCATGCAAGATGACCTAAGCATAGTACTTTTTGAGAGAGTCCATGCTGGGACTCAAGTAATCAATCAACACAGATGAACATCGATGTTTTAGTGTTGTCATGACGAGTAAGAATCGACTAGGCCAAATAATGCAGTGGAACTCATATAAGGCTTTTCTCCCATGCCCCCTGGGTGAGGGAGGGTTACGAGTCAAAGGAAAATTGGTGAAAACTCGGGGAGGATGAAAAATTCTAAATTGATGAAGGGATAAAGGTGCCCTCAGTTGAAATATCTTGATCATGTCAGGGTAAATTGACACATCAATAAGCAACAAAGAAGAGCATTCTTCGAAAAAGGTAGACATGACCACCAGGCGAGGAAAGAATGAGGAGCGATGATGAATATTGATCCATGGTGGTTCCTCAAGAGACATTATTTCCATGATACCTTCATCGGTGAGGAAGGTCTCGACTAAGGGATCAGATGATTCCAAAGTGCCAAGCCAGGGGGATTGAGAATACTTATCGAGAGAGGTCTTCAAGATATGAGAATCAAAGGATGCTGAGTTCGCAACTGGAAAAATTTCCATGTAATTGACTTCGGCAGGACTAAGCGGCATAACGTCGCCACAAGCACCAACCAGATCTGGTGCATGTATGACCCAGGGATCATATTTGACCGAGATCATGTTGACAGAGGCAACATGAGGAGGTGGGCGTGGAAAAATCCCCATTAAGGCAAAATATTTAAAGAGACCTACCCCCACACTCTCAAAGGGAGCACTAGAGTGCTTGAAATACAGAACGTTGCCATTAGATGAGGAAGAGGCAAAGAAAGACAACTGATAAATAGTGACAATCCTCCCTTGATGGGGAAAACGGATCACATGAAAAAAAGAGGAGGCCATGGCATGCATGGCATGTGTCCAACTTCGGCCGAGTAGAAGATTATAATTAAGATTGGCATCGACAATCTCTACTTTGATTTGCATTGTCTTGCCTTCCAGGGTGATGGAAAGGTTGGGTGAAACATCGAAGGGTCATGAATCGTGCCCATCGAAAGCTGCCAATGTGTTTGGAGATTGGTTCAGTGTAGGGGAACCAATAGCCTTCCAACACATAGTTGACATGATGCAGGTAGAAGCACCTTCATCGATGATAGTGTGGTGGATGGTCTTTTCACTAATGATTACCTGAATAAGAAAGACAATTTGATGAGGGAGTCTCAGAACATGGTTCTCTAGATCGAAATAGATCAACTTAGAATCAGTGCGATCGATGCCCCCGATAGCTGACAACAAATATTTTCGCTGTGATGGGCATCTTTGGAGTACCTTGAGAGCCAACATAGCTGACGACGCTTGAGCCAAATCTTTAACAATATTGTAATGTTGAGCAAATTGGGCATTGGCATTGTACGAGGATTTCCATAGCACACCTCGAGAAGGTGGCTGTGGAGCAGAATCAGGGTTAGGGTGCTGTTGAAGCCCCGAAAATTGGTTCAACAACAAGGGGGATACCTGCCTGGTTCAGACCTTGGTTGGCATCTCCTTTTCCGTTTGGTATAGCGGGTCCGACTAGGGATACTGGGACCAGTTTCCCAATTTGTGTGTGTGTGTAAGATTGATTGATGTTTGTGGCTTTAAGAGATTCTAAATGAGATTATCTACTTCTAATTCTAATCTAATGATATGCAATTGTATTCTAAAAAAATCAACGACATCTAATATCTATACTAACTCGGGGTAATATTTTTCTGTTATGCGATCTAAAATGATTTCAAATAACAATTGGTAATAAAGATCATTCAACTGTTATAAGAAAAGAATTCAATATAGATGAACTACTTCGCATAAAAAGTTAGACGAAACAGTTGTGAGAAGCATATCACATATTAAGCTGTTCACATATCAAGCACAAATAAATAGCTATCACCATACAAAAGTGCCAAATGATAAATCAGGCATTCAAGCATTAACATATAAACAACTAAGCTTAAATATCACTATAATGCAGGAGATAGAAACAGTTAAGAGATAGAAGTACCATTTATAACTAGTTCTACTCATGAGCTTCAAGCGATAAAAATTTATCTCTTCTTAATCTGACATCAACTAAGAGTACAGAAGTGCAACATCAGTAGCAGATATCAGATGCAAAAATCAATAAACCCTGTTCCATTCATTCACCAAAACCTCCTCGTAGGGTGCAAAAGTGCATGTTCTGAGGACAAGTTTTTGATAAATTTCTGGACCCTTCTCTAAATGTATGAGAAGGGTTTAAATACTACTAACTATGTCTAAAAATAACTTATTTACAAAAATTTAGGATACGTTTTAAATGACTGTCCTTTTTCTAGGAAAAATGAAATAAAACTATTTCTAAAATTAAATCTAAAAATAACTATTTCTATATTTTCTCCTTAATGTCGCAAGCATTCAGCATTTGTTTGATATGAGTCAGTTGGCTGACTTCAGCCTTTAAATGTGCTGTAAAACGGAATCAGCAAGAGCTGGCACCATCTTTTCGGTATTGGGCTTACAGGAGACCGAGCAATTAGAGGCTTCCCATTTCGAGAAGTTTTACCCAGCGATGCGTGATTAGCGCTAGGCACTAATCGCGCATTGGAAACTGCCTTTGTTTCTTAATCCGGGCTTCCTTAGTGCGATTTTCGCCTCTTGCGTGTTTTCTTGTAGCGGATGTAAAGTTGAAATTTTGTGAAAACAATGATTCTGAGAGCTCTTGACCTTGAGCCCTAAACTGCCTGTCTTGATGTCAGCGTTGTCTAATATTCCTTTAACCATTTCTGTGCAGTGGAGAATTTTGGGCCTTGCCATTCTCCAGTGCAGGAATGGACAAGCTAACTCTGCAACTGATGCTTCAGATGACCTTGATGAGCCTGTAGTATCTATAAATCCCATTACTTTAGGATTTATTTCCTCAAATAGATTATGTATGCCTTCCCAGGTGAAAATACCGGCGTTTCTGTTGCATGCTGTGTCTTTGTGCAAGGGTGCCTTTTCTCTGTCTTCAGATATTAGAGCCTCGCCTATTTTCACCGTAGTTTCCTGTACACTACTTTGTATAACCTTTTGTCCTTCGTTCCTGCAGTTTACAAGTGAGGTGAGAGTAATGAAAATAAATAATGATGGGAATTCTTTGACTGCCGAAGACATTAAAAAATATGCCACCTTACGTGAACTGGCTCTTTTGATAAACTCAAAACTAGATTTCATTAACAACTAGCAACTACTTCATTAATGAGCATTTAAAGCACATAACCAGTCTCATTTAATGGAAACACTTTGCCTTGAATAATGAACTAGAAAAATTTGCGATGAGACGATGCATCGCATAATCACAATATCGCAATATCGCATGATTGCCCTTTCATTCTTTCGTAAGATCGTTTTTCTGCTTTATCGCGATATCGCGATATCGCAATATCGCATGGTCACATTATTGCAAACTCGTAAGTATGCACATTTCGCATTTAATGTATTTCTTGCGAGGTGCGATTTTGCGATATGTGATATCCCATATCGGCGTTTTCTGCGGGTTTCAGCATAAGTGCGTTTTAAAGCATGCGATGTGATATATATGTTTTTAATATGTGATCTCGCATTCCAATCTCGCATTCTTAGAGTTTTGGCTAGTAGGGAGGCATCCTGTTATCTTTTCTGCGATACGATATCCTTTAAGGAGTTATTTTGTCTTCCCTCATCACAAAACTTAAGTTTTTTTAGATATTTTCAAAGGTATTTTCTTAAGTTTACGATGGTAAGTTTTATTGAATAGGAAATACAATCACTAATTGGCTTTTTCGAATTTTAGCTAAGGGTCCCCATTTATTTAGTATTAGTCACAACAATAAATAAAAAGGGGGGTCGTTGGTGGCCACAATAGGTGCTCAATTTGCAAAGGGTCAGAACTCAGGGTAGAAGAAGAAGGTGGAACTTCTTTTTCTTTCCCTGCTGTGGGAGTTGGAGTTTGATAATCCTTCGATCAGGTAGCCACATTGATGGGCATGCTCATCATGAACACTTGAGATCCACAGGAAGCAGATCGGGATTGGTCTACCATTTGAGTCTGCTGAGATGGAAAAGGATCTCTTAGGATAGCAAGGGTCCCCTTGAGTAGTCGGCTAACTTCAGATCTTCGTGGACAATCCTTAGTATAGTGGTCCTCCTCACAAATGAGGCATGGATACTTAGGTTTCTGTTGTGATGATTCGTCGGCAGACGATTTGGGAGGACCCTATTTTGGGGCATCAGCTTTAGCTTTGCCTTTGCCTTTCTTTTTTCCTTTCGAGGATTTGTCCAATGTGGTAGACTGGACAATGTGGACCTTTGAGGTTTTACCAGGGCCTGAAGGGTTTTGAGATGAACTGTTGGGAGCAGTATTCGAGACCGACTTCTATTTGGAATTAGTTTTGGCAGGGGCCTGGGATACTGAACCAATAACTCCATCAACGGGAGGGACAGTGGGTGACTTCAACATCACGGGATTAGATGATGGCCGCGGAGCATTGGGTAATAATTCGTATAAGGTGCCAAACTGAGAGTAGACTAGGTCCAAGTACTGGGCACAAGTGATGGCTTGCTCTTCAGTGACGCATCCACCTATGGCTATATTGTGAGAAATTAGGGCTATGAGCGATTTGGTAAACCATTCAATGAGCAACTGATTAGCTATCTCGAACTTGATCAGTCGACATCTACGTATCCATTCATGGATATGATCAGAGATGTGCATCGTAGTGTCTTGCTTAAGCGATGTGAGTAGATAGGTACCCGTTTCGTAACGAATCGACAGTTGAAAATGCATGAGAAATGCCATGGCTAATGAATTAAAGTCATGAAAGGTACTTTGAGGTAGATCGATGTACCATTTTGTTGTGGCACCCATAAGGGTTCGTTGGAAAAGATGAAGATGAATGGAATCGTCCACGTATGAGTTTGATGAGCATGAGAGGTGATATGTCATTACATGGGCCTGAGGATCTTCTTTAGCTTTCCCATTGAACTTTAGGTAATCACTTGGTATCTTGGACGACACCAAAGGCTAGTACGAAGAATGAAGAATCAGATCATTCGTGAGACGAGATACATCCAACAACTCAAGGCTAGCCAAGAAAGCTAATTGAGTGTAAAAGGGCATGGGAGGTCAACAGATGGGCCCATAAGGAGGATCCCCTCCCTACTGGTAAGGATTTTGACCCCACAGTGGGGGATTTTGTCCATATGGCATCTGAGGCTACCCCCGTTATGGATTACCTTGACCAAAGGGAGGATTCAGACCTTGAATACCTTCACACTGTCCATGCATATGTTGCTGATAGGAAACATATGGGTTAAAAGGCTGTTGTGACTGTTGACCTTGGACATATGGGTATGGGACCTGTTGTACTGAAACATAAGGTTGTTGGGCTTGATGTCCTTGAACACGAGGGTTCTGGACCTACAGTCCTTGGGCATAAGGTTGATATGCTTGTTTCCCTTGTAGATACGGGTTTTGTACCTGGTGCCCTTGGCTGGCAGGAATTTGAACTTGTTGGCCTTGGACAAGAGGATTCTGCACTTGCTACTGCAGGACTTGTCCTTGAACCTGTCCCTACAAGGGTTACCCTTGTTGATAGGTATACAAGGGTTGTTGCTACCCAGGTTGGTTTTTTTGACCTTACGGTTGCAAAATTTGTCCTTGGGCTTGCAGAGGTTGGCCCTGTGAGGGTATGGGTTGAGAGGTATGCAAAGCATATTGCATCTGCTGTTGCATGACCTGCTACAATTGTTTACAGGATTGACCTTGCCGTTGTTGCAGGTGACCTTGTTGCGAGATAATCTGCCCTTGCTGATGCGTGGAAAGCCCTTGCTGCAATAAAGATTGCCCTTACGGTAACAAAGGATGCCCTGGTTGTTGTAAAATTTGTCCTTGTTGTTGCAAGGGTACTTGAACAATGCCCGAGAAATTACCGAACTGAATCTGGCCATAGTCGGGTTGGATGTACTGCCCAGATGGGATGGTGTAAGGTTGATTAACCAATCCTTGAGAACTGTATGGAACGTAAGGATTTTGGTATTGAAAATGAGCCCCATAAGGTTGCTGTACTGAACATTATTTGATCCAGACAGATCAGCAAGATTCTGAACCTGTTGGTACTTGGCATTACTTGATCCAGTAGGGTCAATAGGGTTGTATATAATACCAGAAGAGGGTTGGTTTATACCAAGCATGTGAGCTTATGAGATGTTCACATATGTGGCACCTGAAACCATAGAGATATTTAGATTCTGCCCCCCAGGTGGAGGCACAATTTGGCCACTGACTAACGGGACGGAAGAAATGGCAAAGACAATCTTTGAAATCGCCGGTTACAACTAACGCGTAACTGGGATTAATGATACAAGAGTGTTCAGGATGGTGGGTTGCACCAGGATTGAGGTAACAATTGGCTGGGAGGTCGTGTTCATGATGAAAAGACCTGACATAGGCCTAACGGCTAACGCCAAAATAGAGTTATGGTAGAGTGATGAGGCACTTGGTGTGCTCAAAACTAAGTGCACTAAAGACACATAGCCAGGTGGCAAGTTGGCGAGAATACCTTCTGAATAAAGGAAACCCTCAGGAGGGAACTGCAATTGTAATTCTCCCCCCTCAACAATGTGTGGAGTTGAGACTTCGGACTCATCTAGAGAAGTGATTGGAGCTTCACTTTCAGGTTCCATGTCTGGAAACAAACAATGGTGAACATCTGAATGTGTACTACAGGATAGTTCCAAAGGAACACACAGTTGATCGTACACACTGTAAGGGTGCTGTGGTGATATCTCAATAGCGTCAAACAAAGGGTTCGTAGGATAGATAAGTAGTCCAAGCTGACCGTCAGTGGTCAACGACTTCTCCAGAGTTTGAACGAGATTATTCAGAGATTCCTGGTCAAGACCAACAGATGACCCTAAATCAAAAGTAGGTGGAGGACGAGATGATAATGGTTGAACACTCAAAACAATTGGGAGTTCAACATTTTGGTCCTCAAATGGTTGCGATAACTCAAGAAGTGGCTCCTCAGACAATATTTTAGAAAGAGGAGAGGAAGAGGAAATGGGAGAACCAGATGGTTTAGCCACGATGACCTTGTCTTAGCTGATAGAACAAATAACTTCAAGGCTTTAAAATGTCCTTTTAAGGGAACTCATGATTTGGTCAAAAAATCTAATAGGATGTTTTGGATTGTGGGCAATGAATTATTTAAGATGCATAAAAGACTGATGTTCTTTCATTTTTTAAGAGTCGAGAAATAAATAAATATGACTCTATCACTTTTGATTGGAAACGAGCTTGAAAGGACAAGTGCTCGGATGATATTTTGAGTTTAATGAGTCAAAAAGATCAAATGAATACTCTGGATGATCTAGGTAAATAGGATTACTAGGCAACCATGAATTGCAGAATACTTCCTAGCAAACCAAGAAGTACGAGCATGCAATCTCCCCGAATGCTGTGTTTAGTGTACCACATTTGCAAGGCGGCCGACTTGGCTTCCTAAGGATAAAAGGATTGCAACCTAGTCAGGTCTCCCATTATATACGCGATGGTACAAGGAGCACAAATCCATGCTAGCACTGTCTAATGCCGAAGATAACGACAACTGCTAGGTTTATAGATGCCGGAACTTGTTTCTAGCCTAGACCTTCTAAATGTGATCGTTAATGTCAAATGTGCCTTAGGTAAATTGAATTTATTTTAGAGTTGATCTTGAGTTAAGTTTCAGTTTTCAAGTCTTAGCGATGCTACTCGAAAAACCTAAAATGCAACTAAATGGGACAAGACCCTTTCAATTTGATGAATGTCTACACTAGAGAGAGTAGAAACTACTCAATCAAATGCAAACAATCAAGCAACTGAAAAGGAAATGATTTTTCACTACTTAAATTTTTGAAAGATAAGTTAATGAAAAATGCATTCCAATTCCTAATTTCCCGACAAGCACTTATCTATTAGTCCTTTAGAAATGAAAACATTTCTATTCCTTTTCAAATGCTAATGCAATTCTAGTTTTTAGGAGATGCGAATCATAATGAAGAAACAAGCTAGCATTTCATATTTTCTCATGAAACAATGAAACAAACTTTCACATACAATCTTTCAATGAAAAAAGATTCGAGACTATGAGCTCTTCAAGTAGATGAAAACATAAAAAGGGAAGTGCATTTAGATCGATGAAAAACTGACTTTTCCAAACACAAGACCGATAATGTAATCTATGCTGGAAAAAGACATTCAAACTAGTAAACAAAACTTTTCCAAACTTGTGCAAAAGAGGTAAAAGTCATAAGAGGGACCAAAAACAAATGCAAGGAGAAAACACACCCACAACTGGACTCGATGAGTCCGCAAGCTGCTGAATGGACAACTAGCTAGATGTCATAGTGTCGCTAGCCACTCAATGACTCAATCAATCAAATAGCAAGTTGACAAGCCTACAAGCAAGAAAAACCAAATGAAAAGTAGCTTTCTAATCAGGGAGAAAAACAGTCAAAAGGCTCACGAGATCAAAAACACAAGAGCAGAAGACACTAGCCAAGATTGGGGTATAGCCCTAATCTTCACTTATAGGAATCGACGCGACTGCCTAATTGACAACAAGCACTAGAGGTGGGTTGATGAAACTGTTCCTCTACAATTTGCTTTGATCAAATTGAATGTTAGCCAATTAAACGTGCTGTCCGAGGAAACTAAGGAAAAAATAAAAAAATTTCAAAACAGGGACCAGATCTACTACTATAGATTTTAGACTTAGGCCAGTAAGCAGGAGAAAATAAATAGAACAAAAGGGAAAATGCGAAACTAGCAAAGTTCTCACAAAATCATGAAATCCAAAACAAACAAAAGGATGGGATCTCCCCAGTGGAGTCACCAATTTGTGGTGAAGTAAAATTATAAGTGCAGACATGAACAAATTCCTCTAGCCCGATGATGGTTCTAGCCACAACAGTTACATTCTATGGAAGATTTCCTTAGATTAGAATCAATCAAGAGGGCCTACTTCTTGGTCGTTTATCCTGCTTGATGATGCCCTCGCTTGCTCGCTCCAACCATCTCTTTCTTCCTTCTTCAAGCTCCCGAAACAAGTAAACAACAACAGAACACAAACATAATAATAGACAAATTGTAATTCAACCTACTTAATGAGTCAAGAAGCATTAAGACACGAATATTTAATATTACAAAACATGTAGGAAATCAATCGACAGTTGCATATATTAATATCAAAGAGAGATTACAACCATTCATCTTGACGTCGCAGTCTTCCTCTGACAAGGCCAGGTTCCCACACACTTCTGCTAGCACCTCATGATGGCTTCAAACAATAATAGTTTAAAGACTCTTCCCTTTAGGCTTCACTCCAAACCAAACACACTTCTCCCTCACACAAAAAGATGGCTACAACTAGTAATATCTTGCTTGTCTAGTATATTTACACTTAGCCAAAACTCTAACTCTGATTTTCACACTAGCCACTAGTTTGTGCTTGGGAAGAAGGGAGGTTTATATAGGATAGATGGATGGGAGATGGATCCTCTTCTCATGGGAGAAGGACTTATCCCTTGAGGTAGTTCCATCATTATAGGGGAAAGTGGCCCAAACTATCATCCTCGATCCCATCCGACTAAACCATTTACCAGACTTTTGTTACAGAGCTTCTAGAGATGGAAGCTTCACCTCTAATTTAAAAAACTTTACATAACAAGACCAGCGTGACTGGAACATAGCTCAATCGCACCGATCGACGCGGGGAATAGTGCTAAACTCTGCACATCACTGCGAGGAAGACAAAGGTCATTAGCGTCATTCTTGTAAATTGGGAAAAATAGAAGTTTCAGGGAAAAAGGTGCAAAAGGGAAATGATCTGCTCATGCAGAGGGACATAATTGGAGTTTCTCCATGAAGGCAAAGCATGCGGGGTTCACTGTAGAGGTCCTCCAAGATCAAGGAACGGGGAGTACAGGGACAATGACAAAATGCTGTGTAACATGACATCTCCTGGATTTTGGTTGCTTGGAGCTGCAACTCACGTAGATCCTTCTAGATGGCCCCAAGCATCTTCATGTATTACTGCTCGAACTATTATATCGCTTCTGTTGCGGTGTCCCGAATTTTATCACCAATCTCATCGATATCACCCTTTATTAATTCCACGGGATCAACCCGTGTTCTATCAGATTTCTGCTTCTTTTATGTTCCCCCTTGCTGCTTCGTGCCACATCTTTTCAAAATAAAGGGGGTTCTTTGCCCTTCATCACCTCCGTTGCCTTGGCCTGAAAGTTCCTCTTCCTCTATCTCTAGTGAAGGTGACTTATCACCTTTCTATAACTTGCATTATGCTTTGTCCGTCTGCTCCTTAGCAGTGCGTTCTTGCTCAAAGCGAGCCTTTTCTGTAGCTTCCTTCTTTTTCTCTTTTGCTAGGGCATGCACAACTTTCTTAGCGGCCTACTTTCCTTTTTGTGCAGCATAACTTTCTGCACATGTGCTTGTTCCAACATCTAATTCTGACGGGGCACACCACTTTGTAGGCCATAACCCTATGATCTCCTGCAAGTCCGCTTTGGACACCAAATAGGGCAACCAGTGCCATTTCTGCTTTGGATCCTTTCGTGCTTGGATATAGTTTCTATGGAAGTCAGTCTTGAACATTGCGTAGGTTGACAACTGTGTAAACAAGGTTGGGGACAACCTTGGATGCTGACTGAGTACTATATGAATATCCATTTCCATAAGAGTCAAAATATCTTTGTCTCTGTGATTCACGCCACATCATTTGTGGACCATAAGGAGGCAAATTGCACTGCCTCTGGCAATCCTTCCTTAATAGGAGGAAATTGGCTATCCTACAGAAATTGCCACGCAATGAGCACAATGGATAATACCAACGAAGCGTAGTGGAACAACTTGGTTTCTTCCTGGGATTCTCGATAGTTCACTAGGAACTCCTAACAAAAGTACCTTGCCCAATTAAATTGTATGCCTTTTGCGCACTGCGCAGCCAGGAAAAATACTGGCACCAGAACTTTGTCTGCGTAACATTTTCTCATAACCTTCCCTGCAAAAATCTGGGCAGTGAATTGAACTTCCTGTTCTGTTATGGAGAGAATGTAATACCCTTGCGACTTCTTAAGGAGGTCATAATCCTTCTTCATCTTGTCTGCAATCTCTTTCTCCCCAGTCTTCCCTCCAAACTCCTTGGCTGGGTTGATGCCTTTGTAAGGCATCCACGTGATTTGGTGAATCAACATGTCTGTGATGGGGATAGGCTCTCCTAGCCATAAGCACCCATCATGTACCAGTGTGAGGATCTGGCGCACACATGTTGTATTAATGGGGGTGCGTTGATAATGTGGCACCAATAACAAATTGAACAACCCTAATTACTCAACACCACGGACCCATTCCATTATCTCCAAGGCTGTAACACCTGTTTCTTAATAATAGACCTTCCGCATATATTTGTCCATCGCCAAGTGTGGAAAATTAGTGTGTTCCGTGAGGTCCCAATCCTCCATCTTTAACAATGGGATTCGTGCAAGCCAAGAACCTTCAAAGGGGACCTGCTCAGGCAACAGGGGCATGGATACAATAAAATTCCTGGTATTAGGGTCCTTCGTAACCTTCAATTTTCCCTTCTCTAGAGGGATATACTTTGGAAGCCTCGTCATGGGTTCCACCCCTTTAGCATCAATATCCTCCATTCCCTAGAATTCTTCCTCCTCTAGGTTTACTACTTTTTCTGGCTGCTTATCTTTATTTTGTTCTTTCTATGTTGTCATAGGACTTCTGGGTGATGTGCACACTATCACTAACTTTTTTTGCTTTTCCTTCATTGTGGGTTGCTTTTCCTACATTGGCTGCTTGTATTTCGTCCCCATTTGTTTCGGTCTAGGTGACCTTGGCGTCGTTGGCACCGCAAGCGCAGCCTCTAAACTTGACACTTCTGGTCCTAGAGTATCAGACACAATTGCTTCTGAACTCAAGGATTTAGTGGGGTTAGTGGCAGTAATTCTCTCCATAAAAAATTTATAGGCTATGGGGGAAACATTTGCTCGTGACAAGGATTCCTCCTAGAACACTTGGCTCATAGGTGACAGACAATGAAATTCAGCAACAAGTCTTAGAGTACAAAGTGTTCTCTGCTAGACGGACACGTGTAATTTATAAGGGTTTTTGAATTCAAATCTGACTGTTCCCCCCAAATTTTGATAATAAATGTTGTTTCGGTGGCAGATCTTCAAATATTTTCACCTTAATTGGTGCCACCCCGCTCGACTTAGCCATCTTCTACCCGTCAAGTCATGAACAATAACTCCAACTATCATTTTTTTGTTGGGCTTCACGGTACCTTCCATTTTGGTGTAGCCTCCTGAGTGCAGCTTCACTGGTTTCATATTTTTCATTCTCCACACAACATGCTCGCTACTTTGTCCTTCACACTGGGCAATGTAGTTTATAGTCCCGCACTCTCTTGTAACTGCCTGAAGCACTAAGACTATCCTGCTGCCATAGTCATTGTGTAGGATCCCCTGTATATAACTTCAATCTGCTCCCATTCACTCTCCCTAGGAAGGGTTACCCATTCAACTTCGCAAGTTGAAATGTGTCTCCATCTGTAATTTCCTTCACAATATATGGCCCTAACGAATGCATCTAGAATTTACTCAGAAATTTAGTGAATTTACTATTATATAATAGGATAAGATCGTTTACCTTGAATGTGTGAAGCTTGATATGGTGATCATGCCATGCTTTTTCATGTTCCTTCTGTACTTGTTGATGGAATCCTGCTAAAACTCCATCTTCTTCAAGCTCCATCAACTGTGCGAGTCGTTCCTCCAATGCCTTGTGATCCGCCATATCCATTAAATATGCAATGCACAAAATAGGCATAATATATTCCATTGGCATCACAACTTCGATTCCATATACTAATCTTGCAAGTAGTCCTATAAGCCTAGAGTACTGCAGGTACATGCACATCCCAGTCATTCCACTGTGCATTGCAGATATTCATCGGTGTGTTCTCCAAAATCTTGTTAAAGGCTTCAACAATTCCATTTTCTTGTGGGTGATGTGGTGTACTCTTCTGATGGTAGACCTGAAGATCCTCAGTCAACGAGTTGATCGTTTCATTCAGAAAGTGTGTACCCTTGTCACTCATCAACACTTTCAGGCATCTAAACTTGGTTAATACATACTCAAAGAAGAATTTTGCTACTATAGCCCCTATACAATCCTTAACTGGTTGTGCTTCTGCCCATCTGTTTAGGTATTCTATTGTAGTGATAATATAGCGCACACTCGTTTTCTTCCCAGGAGGTTGAATCGGCCCAACAAAATCAATCACCCATTCTCAAATTCCTGCAAGGACACCTGAGGATGTAGTGGTAACTCATCCGTTCGCAATGGTCTATCAGTTCTTTGTTATGCATTAGACACCTTACAATATGCCTTGGAATCCTTGTGCAACGCTGGCCACTATAGACATACGCATAAGATTTTATGTGCAGTTTCCTTGCCTGCATAATGGCCTCCTGTAGCTCCCCCATGAGCTTCAGTGAGAATATTTTCCCTCTCAAAGTCTGGCACATATCTTCACAAATTTCATCTGCACCCATTCTATGCAAATGTCTCGCAATGACTGAAAAATCGACCGCGCATACTACTAATTCCTTCTTTTGATAACTTGTATATCCTTCCGGTGCCATCCCCGTAGTTAAGAAGTGAATAATGTCTGCAAAATGTTCATCCTCTATGCGCATTGCAAAGAGCTGCACATTTGGAAACCTTTCCTCCAAATTATTAGGTTCTTCTCCTATTTCGATTCACGATAGACGGTCAGGTCTAACATTTAACCTCCCCGGCTTCACAATGACTTAAAAGTCATACTCCTGAAATAATAGCGACCATATGCAGATCTTCCCCCACAACACAGGCTTGTTGACCAGGTACTTCAAGGCAGAATGATCTGTGTACATCTTGAAATGTCCTCCTAACAGATAATGCCTGAATTTTTGTAGCTCGTACACCATGGCAAACCCTTCGTACTTGACCATTGAATAATTTTTCTCAGCCTTCGATAAATTCCTACATGTGAAGGCTATAGGATGGTCCATTTCTCCTTCATTGGCTTGTGTTAGCACTGCACCTAAAAAAATGCAAGAGGCATCCACATGTACATGAAACTCCTTTTTCCAATTAGGAAATATTAAGATCAGCACAGTGACCATCTTTTCTTTTAACACATCTAAGCTGTGCTGACATTCTTCGTCGCAACAGAATGTCATGTCCTTGTTTAGCTGTTTCTCCATGGGCGTAGTAATTTGAGCATAACCTTTAATAAATTTTCTATAGTATCCCATATGTCCCATCATTTCACGCAGTTGTCTAACATTCCTAGGGGCCTCCAAGTTCACAATTACCAAAATCTTTGCAGGGTCCACCATCAATCCTTCCTTACATACAACATGACCCAGCAAGATCCTAAAAGGAACCTAGAATATACATTTTTTCAAATTCAACACGATTTAGTATCTACCACATGTATCCAACATCAAGCGCAAACTTGCTACATGGCGCTTCACTAATCTAACACTGTCCAGTCATCAAATTATACTTCCAGAAACTTATGAATGAACTCTTTGAACGATGCAGTGACTACGTGGGAAAATATCGCAGGCCCATTTTTGAGTCCAAATGGCATCATAGTGTACTGGAAACAACCCCAATCCATTGTGAAGGTTGTTTTGCATCTATCCTCTGGCGTGATCTTGATTTGATGATACCCTAAAAACCTATCAGTAAAGGAATAGGTCTCTTGCCCTCCAACATTGTCTAGTACTTCGTCTGTGGATGACATTGAAAATGGATTGTGGACACATGCATCATTAAGCTTCCGCAGATCTACACAAATCCTTATTGTGCCCTTTTGCTTCTTTTCTTGAACCACCATCGGGCTCACCCAATCAGATTCTTCAATAGGTTCTATGATTCCTGCTTCCAACATCCTATCCAACTCCTGGTGAGCCTTTTTCTTATAATTAGGATTAAGGAGATAAGGCCTCTGTTTAATAGGCTTCACGTCTGGTTTATGTGTGATCTTGATAATGTACAAATCACCGATTATGCCCTTTAGGTATGAAAACTTTTTTGGAAAGAGATCTTGGTATTCACATAGTAATTCAACAACTTTATCGACTGTAGCATCGTCCTAGTAATCTCAAATTTTCATGAACTTCGGTTCTTCCTCAATGCCAATGTTTACTTGCTTTGTTTTCAAAGGTGCAGAGATGTGTGGGTTTCCTATTTGTGGACCCTCGACTTCTTGCTGCCCCTCTGCCTCCAGAATATTGATGTTCCTTGGGTCTTCTTCTTCCCCTTCAACGGTCACATTATAGCATTCTAGTGCATAGCGTAGTTGGGTGCTCTAGTCTAGTTGGGTTCATTCCATGGATTCCATCAGTGTTCTAAAGATAACCACTTTAATTTCTGCAGTGCTTCATTGATGCTTGCAAACCCATCCTCAAAACTGAAAGTCAATAAGAACCCCTCCTTGAATACATCCCATTCCACAGTGCCATGGTAGAGATTCCTTTCAAGATACCAATTCATGGAGATGGTATCCAAGGTATGACAAAATATGTGTACCCAATCTGGCTGCGGTTCTATTCCCCATGCTTTAGTCCACTTTGCTAGGTGATCGCACATATCATCTCTTCCATTATACTTCTCATTCATTCTGGTATTGACCCACCTGAACCATAGATTCATCATTCTTCTGTAATCTCGCCATCCAACAAAAATATCCTTATGCGTACCCCACCATCATGTAGGCATAGCGCACAATGCCAACTCTAATCCTTGGAAGTAGTGGTTCTTAGGGACTTCGCGCTCAAATGCATCCACAAATAGATCTATGTCAGTTAAACCATCATAATAAGGTAATTTTATTACCTCTGATGAAACACAATGCAATGAATTCATCATCATATTGCATCAAAATGTAGACACTTCATGCAAGCGATTCTGCCAGTGCTCTAACCCCTTGTCTGAATTAGAGGTGCAGGAACTCTCTTGGTCCCATGAAATATGTCCATCTACCATAAAATTGATCCAGTCCTGATACCACATCATTATCTTGTAAATTTTGTCCATTTCATCATCACTCTCTTCATAATCACGAATTGGTTCACTATAGCGTGCCCCTTCTATAGGGTCCAGAGGCACTATAACTCGAAGCAACTTTCTTTCAAATGACATCATTTGTTTCTTCAAATTAATGACCCCATTCATATCAATAGCCCAATCAATTCCCAGGAGTGCGGGGTAGGGATTAATGTCGTCAATGATTTATATAACTTCAAAGTATACCACCACGCTCGCACCTTCAATATCAAATGTTACCCCACATAACCATGCCATGGGGATGATCTTCTGTTGGTTTGCCATCTTGAGCTAAATAAGAGACAACTGTAACACATGTCTCCCCATCCTTTCCCATGCCTATTTCAGAAATATGTTTGCATCGAACCCCAGATCCAAGATTACCTGGTCCATTTCATAATCACCTTTTGGCACGGTTAACCTCATTTCTCTCCATGTTCATGCCTTACGCTTGCCAATATTTATGACCGTGCAGTGTTCACCAGGGGCCTTTTCCTTACTGGAACATTTATTTATTAGCTCCTGCAGGCATTCCACAACCTTGATATCGTGCAACTTTTTCATTATCCAAAAATGTAGTGAGTACAAAAGGATCAACATGTGCAAGTGCACTTACTTCTTGCATCTTGCCCTGACTTCCTGAGGTGGAGGCCTCAGTGAAGCTCTTTTTGGCTTCCATAAAAGTTTCCTTAGCATGATCCAAATCAAGCTGGCTTCTTTCTCTGGTGCTTTACAGACCCATCCCTCGTCTTTAGGTTGTTTACCTTTATCAGTGCCAGTCTTCATTCCACTTCTTAGCACAATATTAATGCTTTGTTCTTCTTTGCGGGGCTCAACCCTCTTCATCTATAAGTTCTGCGTAGGCTGCTAAGGTTTCATTTTCTTTTCTTACATTTTAGCTATTAGCACTGAGCATTCTTCTATAGCATGGTCAAATTGTCGACAATAATGACATGATGGGTGTGTAGGGTTATGGAACTCTCGCGCATAGTGCCCCGGCTATTAGCAGTTGTAGCAGATAACCTGACCACGACCTCTACCAGGTCCTTCTCCTCTACAGCCTCGTCCTCGACCCTGATAACCTCCGCATGCTCCTCCGGTGCCTTGATCTGGAGGCCGTGTTTCTGCTTGCATTTGGTACGTAGGTGTTCTTTCCATCATCATCTCATAGCTTCGACAGTGGCACTCATTATGGCCCACAAATTTGCAGAAATGATAGAATAAATGCTGGGGTGTCTGAATGAACTTCTGAAGTAAATGGAAATTGTCCATCGCATGTTGCCCAGTAACTTGACAAATGGCTCACCACAATGCAGACCCCATGCTAAGCCCTGTTGGGGCTTCTGGATTCTGGGGAATGGGCCCCCTCCTGTAATATAATTCGTGTACATGGGACAATGATCTTTATCATGCCCATGGCCCTTTCACTTCAAACACCAGACTTCTGCATGCACTTCTGATTTAGTCTCCTTGTCTTTTTTCAAACTTTATAATTCTAGGTGCAGACTTTCTAATCGTGAGTGGATCTATTGTACCCCTAGGTTTTTATCTTGAATAGGTGATGCCTGTAGCCTCATTGTGATCTCCAAGGCCTATGCCCATGTTTCTATCTTCTATTGTGACACAACAATTCTCAAGTGGGGAAAAAGTGATGCTATAAACCATTCACGATGCTGACTATTTGTGATCTGCATGTTAGCCCCTCTGATCTAAAACTTCAACCTATGATTAAATCCCTAAGCCATCTCATCGACCCTCATCATGATCTCTTTAAATCCAATTACTGATTGGGAGTCAGATTTAGGTTTACTAAACTCTTTGTTGAAAGTCATCTTAGTCTCTACTAGCAATGCAAGAGGATTATTTGAGAAATACTTAATGTACCAGGTTAATGCACATTCTTGGAGAGCGGTAACCAATTGTGCCTTCTTTATATTATCATCAATAATCTATTGTGTTGTCCATACCATGTTTGCAACAAACCAAAAATCCTCAGGATCTTCAGTTCGTATGCCCTTGAAGATTAGAATTTTCATTGCATTCTCTATGTTGAAAGGTGGAGGTGGAGGCGGAGGTGTGGGCGAAGGTGTATGCAATGGAGGTGGATGCAACGGTGGAGTGGATGGATGGTTTGTTCTAGGAATCGTTTGAGTGATTAGCTGAACCATGCTACACAATGTAGTCTGCCTCGTCCCTTTTGTTGTCACTTGAAGGGGGTACAATCAGGGGACTATACTCTAGTCCTGATACTTCGTGATTTCTAAAGAATCTTCCACTTTGCATAGCTTTGAACATCAAGGTAATGACATCACCCATTTTTCACATAAAAACATATTAATCCAAGTATTCAATGATCTTAAATACTTACCTCGTGGTCCCTTGAATAATCTTTGGTCCGCTTCGCTATAGATCACTAAGATATCAACTGAAAAATTTATGACAAATCCTCTTAAAATTCGATCAAGCCAATGATTGATAGCCTACGCGATCTTGTTTTCAGAGGCTTCCAATTGTCATACTAATTCTGGAGTCCACACTATAGGATTATCGAGCTTCCACCTTCCTTGACTCTATGTCAGCTTATCCAAACCCTCATATAGTTAAATAGGGGAGGTGCAACATAAAATATCATGTATCAATGTATACATATACCTGTTAAACCACTATTCCTTCAATAGGCACAGATTCTTATTTTCTTGCACCACGAACATGTGAATCTTCCGATCCAACCACTTTTCAATTTCTTTCTTGGTTAGATTCTAATGACGCGACATCACACATCTCTTTCAAGTAGATATTGGTCCTGACAATGGAACCATTTGTTGGATTAGGGGGTCTTGACCCAGGTTCAGAGTTAGTTGCGCCAACCAACAAAACCCTACACTATTGGCCCTTTCGGCAACAACCCGTGTAGCGCAGGCTATAGTCTCACCCGAAGCAGTATGGGGAGATGCAAGAACCACGTTTTTGCATCCAAGGACTAGTGTGATGTCTTTCAGCGGCTTGGATCCACTCTGCGCAGATTGATAAAATCTTAGAGTATATTACTGTAACTTTTTTAAGACAACCTTCAGACCTTCGTGAAGGTCTATGGTTAGCCTTTGCGGGCCTGTAATAATCGATTTACCTACTTATGCACATCAAAAAGAAATCCTAGATTGGTGTTCATGCAGATCTACTTAAGTCATTAATAACATAAGAGGAATCACCAAAGTCTTCGTGAAAGTGTTTAAACATGGATTGTGTACATTATAAAGACTTATTCAAGTTAATCTCATAACATTAAATCAATAGTTCATAAAAAAAGTCATTCATCAACGACATATAACATAAATAGATATGAACATAAATACTCAATAATTCTTCAGAAACTTGTCTTTATTGATCTAAATTCACAGATTACAGACTCAAGCTGCTTTGCACACACAACTGCAGGAGTCCACACACTCAGCTACAGACTCTTCCTAGGCCTCCATGCATTCAGCTCAGGAGCCTTTCCTTCTTTATCTAAGGACAGGAAGCAAAGACTTCATGCCCTAACTTTTTCAGTCCACCCAATTATCTATATTTCTTCCACTTCCATTTGTTACTACTAGTTACCTCTTCCTTTCGATGAGACTCATTATTTATAGACTTCTTTCATACAATGCCATGATCCACGAACCATGGGTGAATCTAAAAAACTGACTCAAAACTTATCCAAAATAAGGGGCTAAGCCCCTTTTGAATCCTAATCATCTACCCGCTCCACATCTACAAATCGCAGAGACTTTACATTATTTACAAAATTGTACCAAAATTTAGGTTATCTTAACCCCAAACTAACCCAACAGACCCCATCCCAACAAATTCCAATCATATTTCAACTAAGAGAACAAAACGAACGATTCAATTGGGTCCACTAAAACAAATGATTCAAGACAAGTGGCTAAACAAAATAATGCATAAATTTAATTGGAAAGGAAAAGATGGAAGCACACAGGATGATACTGAGAAATAATTGAAGGCCATCTATTCTTGTATTCTACTAAGAATATTCACTCAACTTTAAATCTAAATCCTAAACTTAATTTTTCTCCATAACATAATTAAAAATATACAAGCCCTATTGTAAAATAAATAAGAATGTCATGGAATTACAATTTTTATATTTAAGTAAAATTTGAACATAACTTGAATTTATTTTGGTGAAATATGCTTCATTTGTTGAGAACAAGGCGCTCCGATGATGAACCCTAGTTTTGCCGCCTCCATGCCCTCGGCCGCCATCGGATTTCTGATCGTCCCTGCTGTGGATGATTTCGAGGTCTTTCTCCTCCCTGCAGATTTGCAAGAAGCCCTTCCCAAGATAGCAGGCCCCGCGGACACGGACGCTCACGCAGTTCTCTTTGCCGTGAGCTCTGGGGTAGAATGGCTTAACTCGGACAGAGAGGGATGGGCACAGATACAAGTCCAGCCCCAAAACCCTGATGTTTCTCAGCAGCAGCAGGTTGTTGAGATTGGCAGCAACAATCTGCCCAACCCATTCGTAACGGCGTCTCTGTATGTGGGCGATCTGGAGCCCAGGGTCACCGATGGCCAGATTTATGCGCTATTCAAGCAAATTGATCCCGTTCTCTCTGTACGCATCTGTAGAGATGTAAGCACCCAGAGCTCTCTTGGATTCACTAATGTCATCTACGGCAACATTGAAAATGATCCACGAAAAACGATGGCTGTGGAGACCATGCGGAGAGCGAGAGGGGGGAGCGGAGGTCACGAGAACAAACCCCGGGCCCTCAAAAAAACCCATTTTAGGAGCGTAAGAAAGCTGCCCTGGGGGAGATTCGCAGTGGAGATCAGTGACAAAGATCTGCCAGATCTGGCCATCCAGCAGGCAGAAAAGCTCATGCTCTGGCCAGATCCAGAGAACTGCATGGGGTCAAAGCCCTTATCTGACTCCTTTCAGATCCAAATTTCTCAGCCTTCAAGCAGAACCATCATGCAATGGGTCAGCCCTTCAGATCTGGTGCAGGAACTCAAACTGAATCTAGAGCGCAGAATGGGGATCCCGTCAAGCCTTCTGCAACTTCTCTATCAAGGTAAACAACTTGAAGACCCTCTTCCCCTCTCTTCTTACAACATTTCCAGGAACAGCTTGGTGGTGGCGACCATTCATTTGAGAGGAGGAGCAGCAGGACAAACTTCCTCTACTCGGCCTTTCTCATACAAGGACGCAGTTCACTCTGAGAACCAAAAACCCCCGGAAGCCCTTAAATCTAAGGCCTTCTTGGTTGACAAGATTGAAGAAGTTCCTTTTGTGGAACTCATACATGAAGAGCTGGCCTTCCATCTTCAAGATTATGCAGAAAGAGCCATCATCTGCAGATTTAATGGATTATGGCCACGATCTCAGGACCTCTATGCATGGATCCATGCAAACTGGACACATCATTGTAAGATCCTCTTTTGTTCGAAAGGTTATTTCATTGTTCTATTTGATAACATTAAGCACTATGAAAAGGCCTTGGAAGAGGGCCCTTGGTTCATGGGAACTGCAGGGCTATTTTTGACTCCCTGATTCCCAGATTTTGATCCAGCCACTGCAGTCATTACCAAGACATCGGTATGGATTCGGCTTCCAAACTTACCTGCCCACCTATGGAGTACTCGGGTCTTCAAAGCTATAGGAGACACCTTGGGCAAATTCATCCACGGAGATTTTTGGCGGGAATCCAAAGGTCTCTACTCCTATGCAAGAGTATGTGTGGAGTTAGACCTGAGTAAAAGTCTTCCAGAACAAATCAATCTCAAGATAAACGACTTTGTCTGGACCCAGACACTGGATTACGAGAATACAACTTTTCGGTGCCGCCATTGCCACCAATCTGGGCATTTGCAGAATACATGCCCAACTCGCCCGGCAAAGAAGAACAAGGCCAACGTCTCCAAGCCCCAAGTCCAAATGATGGGCTCCCTGCTCTCCTTCTCCAGCCGTGGATTCTGACTCCTCCAGCTCTGAAGATGAAGATAACAATGAAGAACTGAATCAAGCCCCTCATTTCGTGGCCCCTTCCACCGATGGTCTGGCGCCTTCCTCCGACGCAGCCATTGCTCAGAAACGTGTTCATTTGTCCTCCTCCTCGGATTCAAAAAAGGAGGGCTCCCCTGTGGAGGATCCCAATCTTCAAGTTGTAATCGCCCATCCACCCCAAAATGGTTGGGTTGAAGTTAAAAAAAGGAAAGGGAAAAAGCTTCGTGTTGAAGCCTCTACCCTTTCAAGGTAGCTTTCATCGCTTCTTAAGCTTCTTGTGCTTTGTTGTAGCTCCTTGCTTGCTTCTCTCCTTCTCTGGAACCGAGGTTGATAGTCCTATCATTTCCGGTTGCCGGCATCCTGCTTCACTGGAATGTATCCTCTTGTACAATATTTTTACTTAATAGAATTAGTCTTAATCGAGAAAAAAAAAATTTGAACATAACTTGATTATTATATTTTTTTATGATTTTTGTAAATTAAATATCAGCTATGTAAAAACAATATAAGATAAAAGTAATAATTTAATAATATAAAATTATAATACATTTAAAAATAATATGTAATAAACAAGTGTTGTCCAACTATTCTATGTCTTGGAATATTTTATCTATGATGCAGGAGCATGAAACCCACCCAAAACCAAATTTGATTCCTAGAAGTCTCTGGAAGAAACATAGTGGTAGGAAAGTGTGATGTCTCGTGTGTTGTTAGGGTTTGTTTCTTTTCGTTTTAATTTAGAATCCTACAAAATGTCAAGGATGATGACCAAAACATTACAAATCAGGCTGAGGTGGCTCTCAGGCCCTTAGAGGCCATAGTATGTAACCACATTTATTTTGGGGCATATGTTGTATGTGCATTTTGTTTGAATATGTATGTGCATGTTTGTTTATAAAAACCCCTGTCAACCATTTATATTCCATGGTTACTGTGTGATCATGCCACTGTTTTTAGATGTCACATTATTTTAATATCTTGTATGGATGTATATTCGATGTGTGATAGCCACAATGGTAATACACCCAACAATGTGAGTGGTGATGGAAGGAGAGGATTGATTATTGGTCATCGAAGGGATCAATGATTGATCCCTGAAGTATCAACCGTGATAAAAAAAACACAAAGAATATGGATAAAATTGGGGTCTGAGGGATATTTTGCGGGATGCAAGAATCTTCGAGAGACGAAAGTCTGTCGTGATATCTATGGTTGTCTATTGGAAGGGATAAGGCACAAAGGCAATGTCCATCGATAGTTGGAATCATAATTATGTTTGGGCCAAGTAAATAACCCAATGTATGAGAAATTATAGAATGAATGTCAACCTCGTTAAGTATTCTGACTCCCATTTGACCAAACAAGCATTGATCAGCAGTTGACCCCTGACTCATAGTGGGGCCTAGTTGGGATTTCTAGCCCTTGTATTATTCAGTGGACACGAAAAAAAAACAAGAGAGCTAGTCCAATGAATCGACCTCCTGACATACCTGTTACTACTCAAACTAGTAGGGGTCGTAGGAGGGGATCCTGAACGGACAACTACTAGGTAAGGGAAACAATGGAATTTAGCCCACTGTAACCTTTGCTAAAGCTCCCTTCTATTTACATATTTTCACTGATGGAAGGAGACCCGATATAAAGGGAATCACTAAATGAAAGAGTCAATGAAGGGATAAAAAGTGATTCCTGAGGGCCTATTCACAAGAGAGACTCAATTTTGTGATTTGATTGCTTGAGAATGAAGGTGTAAAGCTCTCCAAGAAGTGCCAAGGGGATTTTAAGGGTTAGGGTTCAAAAATAAGACTTGTAAAGGAGGGACCTATTCCAATATATCTTTTTGAAATCTTGGATTCCAAATCGTCTTTGTGAAATTATCTTCAAAAGGTTGTGGGACCACACGGGACCAAGTGGACCCAAAGTTAGGTCAAGGTAGTGGAGTTGATCAATCAAGGGTATCAAAAGAGGAACTTTAAACAAAATTCATACAATGATCCCAATGAGGTCACTAGCTAAGGGAAACGAAGGGAAATAATCAATCTTGGAGCTAAGGCTTGGAATATCTCAAGATCCCACCATCAGAATGGATTAAAATTTGGAGGGCTCCTAGGAGACACAACAACGTAGTAGAGGCTAGAATATCAAATTTTTTTGATGGGTAAATTGTGATAGATGTGATGCTTTAGGTCCCCTATGGAGGCTAGGCCTACAAGAGATAGGGAGAGGTGATAAATAATGTCATTTTGGTGATCCTCTATGGAGGATAAATGCCTAATTATTTGGGTGAAATAGAGTCAAGGAGATTCCAATGCTTAGGATGATTTCACTTGGTCAAGGAGGCCTCTAAAATAATTTCACATTGCAATTAAGGCATGAGACAATTGCTTCAAGGTCTTTATACTTCGATATGCAATGCATGATGACTTATCAAGATAAAATTTCAACAAGATGTATCTAGGAATATTCACTTATTGAAACATGGCCCATGACATGATGCAACACTATATAAAGGGAAATTTACACCATTTCACATAAGAAAAGAAACGAATTTCAACCTAGTATAGTGAAAATCTCCAAAAGCATGCATGTGACACTAGAAAAGTGATAAAATAAAATTAAAAAATTACCTACATATATGAAAATGTATATCTAATCATCATTATATGCCAATACTGAACCTCCAAGACAAATTGAAGAGATCCAAACGTCAATATTCATCCATCATCCAATTTCGTCCTCCCAAAGAATAATGAAAATCTCACAAGAGAGAATGATCCAATCCAAGTGATGATGATCAAATGATTCCATAACACTTTTACTTATACACTTCCTAATGAATTCAATTTAGCTAATTAGGTCTAATTTAGCCCTTAAAATAAAATAATATGCAAATAATAAAACATTTGGTGACAAGCCCACTAAAGAACTCAATAACGTAAAGATAAGCCTCTAAAGAGGGTAAAATGATAAAAAAAGTGAGTTGTTAGGCCTTTGAGGAGGCCTGATGAAGTCCAAGGGGTGCCGTGTTGAAGAAATGGACTCCAGACATAAGGGACAAGGGGTTGGCCCCTTATTATTAAATCAAGAACATGTGGTGCTAGCAAATGGGTGTGGAGGCACAACGACATCCGCATGGGTCTCCAAATGGATCAAATATGCTTGTAGACCATCTATAAGGTTTGGAGTGATGATATAAACGCTCCATTTGTAGTAGGAGATATCTTGGAACATTTTCTAAGTGTATGGTGCAATTGTGGATCTGACTAGGCACGATGGACTAGGTGCATAATCCTCATCCCAAAGGTGGGACAAAAGAAATCAACGAATTATACTGGGGATCCATGAAGTAATATTTGTTGTAGTGGAGGCCCATGTCTCTCAATGCTCACCCTACAAGTTCCAATGTGGCCCTGTGGAGGGATAGGACCCCGTATAGGGAGACTAAACCCTAAATGATGACCCATCTGCAATCTTGCATGAGATCCAATGTGTTCCCTTTCCCTCCAATAAAACAAATCATTATAATAATCAAGTGATAATTCTTACAACTCATGGGATCAATGGGGCACCTCATGCTGGCATGCCCTTCCATAGTGAGCTTTGTCAAGCATGTGTGTCTCCAATATCAAAAGGGGGTTAACCTAGGATCCTATTTGGTGGTTTCAACCTCTAAAGAGGGTGGCATGTCCATACTACATCCCTTAAGAGGTAGATGAAAAAAGATATAATGATGGAATGGAGTGGGGATTAGGGGAATCATGTAGACCATATGTCAAGGTGCATTGGGTAGCTATAACAAGGGAAGCCCACACCTGATTATATGAGTGTAGGAGTGAGAAAATTTTGGTGCATGAGTTACCCCAACCTCTATTTTTCCACCCTTCTTCATATGCCTTTTACCTTTGATGGATTTTTCTTCATAACTGCTGGGGGATATAGGGGTGGAGAGCATGAAGCATAATATATAGAAGTGGATGCCATTTTGAGGTGTGGAAATTCATCACCCATCAGGGGTTGGGAAAATCATGGGTTCCTTAATGATGTATGGGGGCTCATTTAGGGCCCATAGGAATGAGGGTGATGGCCATAAATAAGGTGTAGAGCTCATATTTGGATTTTTTCCACATGCTAAATTTGTATGTCTCGACCATATTTTTCATTTTGTGGTACACTTCCTCTTGAGAGTGGCCAAATTATTCTTTTTACTTTCTTTTTAGCTGCATCAGCCACCGGGGCATCGTTCCAAGTTTGACCCGAGGTGTGGACGAGGGGAGGGGGAGGCTAACCCTATGTGGACCCAGTGGGCACATGTGGACTCGAATAGGAAAAGAGATGAATGGGGCTCAAATAAGTGGAGTGGGAGTAATGTAGGTGGTATCGGGAGGTGGGACCACGCAACCAAAATCATGATTTTCCTATGTAGTGCCAACACTAAAGCTAATGGTCAGTAAAGGAGATCCCATAGGTCTAGGATACAAGGGTAACCACAAAATTAGGCAATAGTGACAAGAATACAAACCTAACCCATTATTTTCTCCGAATCCCCCACTAATTCATGCCCAATTCATGCCCATGAAAAGTGAGGAAGATACTCAACTATACCAACAAAAAGTTGTACCTTTGGGGTCAGGAGGCCCACCTTCAAACATACATTTATAATAGATCTGTGAGGGACCACATGGCTGGCTAAAGTAGCAGAGTAAAATGGTACATCGAGCTGTCTGGGGGCTATAAGGGGTTGTTGGTTGTTGGCTGAGGGCCATATAGGAGAAAAAAATTCTCTTATATATACTACCCACAGGTGGTGGGAACAACCGAGAAGAGGGGAACATGTTGTGTTTGTTTTTGGCAGATTCTCAAATTAGTGTTGGGGCTCAGGTAATTTTAGGTTATACGACATGAAAATTTGGGGTTTCAATAGCCATAGTGTCATTGTTTCACATCAAAAGTAATAAATTGTGGACCATGACCCACATTTTCCTAGGATCGAGGACCTTTGGGGGTCAAAAATGAAGAACCCCCTACTTTTGTTTTTGTCAATCTATAATTTGGTAAATACTTTTGGTTAGATCATGATTTTTTGTTATTAAAAATGAGTTTTTGAATGCATAAATGGATTCAACCCTCTCAAAAAATCTTGGAACATTCTGATTATGTAGAGTTTATAACTAAACTTGTGATTCCAATTTTTTTCTATATTTTGAACAATTTTGATGAACAAATATGCCCAAAAAACCTTTCAAAAAAAGAACAATTAAATTTCAACTAATACAAATAATAATTAAAACTTTATGTACTAAGATAATTTTTAAATACATTTGAATTTGTAACATAGAATGTGGATCCTAATCAAAGTTGTATTAAATTGACTTCAACACAAAAACAATATGTGATAAAAATAACAATTTAAATACTATAAAATTATAATATATTTGAAAACAATATACAATAAAAATAATGAAAAATAATAATTTAACAAGCGGGATAAGACATAAAGTAGCTAGTCCCTGCTTCTTTAGATAAATAGAGAATATTGTCAAATGTGACATGTTATTCACAAGGTCTATTGATTTGGAGCTAGAGGTAGTCTACAAATAATCAATTTAACTAGTTGAGTTGGTAAATCACTCAAAGGTTGCTGGTATGTTTTCTTCCTTGATAAAAACAAACTTATTTTGTGCCATTTTTACTTATCAATACACTTCATTCAGTTATGTGAAAAATTTTGAAAATTTAAGTGACACCATGATGACATGTTGCTAATTAGGACTATCATGCTATTTGTGTTCAGAAATCTAGGGCAGTGAGATTAGGTGATTTCTCTTACAATTCTAACTTCTTCTGAACAATTTTTACTTTTCTTAATTAGGTTCTCTTTCAATTTGATTATTATTATGTGATATTCGTCATCAAACAACCACAAAATCATAACGAACAACGAGATAAAGGACATTAGATATAGGAGATAAGCCAGGGCCAAAACCTCTCCAAAATTGAGAGGAAAACCCACATAATTCTTCTTCTTATAGAATCTATGATTTGACAAATTCCAAGTCCTATACCCTTGACCAAAAACCCCTCCAAGACCAAGTACATCCTTGGTCCAAGTATGAAACAATTTCTTTTTGATAATGCTGCAATTTCTGTTTCTTCCTTAACCCTCGGTTCTGCAATCCAAGTATGCAATTTTTGGTGTCTCTTCTTGCACTTCTCGACTTCCTATAGATGACTGCAACTTCCCCACATGTGATAGAATTAGGGTAGCTTTAACCCTTTTCCTCCTTCGCTTGGCTTATGCTAGTCTTCTTGTAACTTTGCCTTGCAAGATACTCATTTTCTTTGACTTGTTTTGGCCTCCTATGACTGTGATTTTCTGCTGTAGGTTGAGCCATAATCACCTCACACATGTGAACAAAATTACCCCAAAAAACAATCCTGAAATTAATTTTCTCATCCTTTAATCATATCTTCTCTTCTTTTCTTTATGAGAGGTTATTTTCTTGCCCAATTATCAAACTTCCGAGATCTTGAATGCATGCCTTCCAATGTGGTCAATTAGCCTTGTATATATAGGTTTATTAACACATCAATTAGGCCAACTTATCTCTATCCCTTAGGCCAATTATCCTTTTGAGAAGGCCAACTTGATGCATGTATTTTGACTTGGTCTTGGAGGGTTCCTTGACTTTATGTTGACTCAAATATTTTTTCTTACAATATGTAACATGCCCAAATGGGCCCTTCATAAATGACAATGACTCATAAACCCTATAAGCACTCAACAGGAGCTTGACCCATAAGAATAAAATTCCTTGAGCATGAAACCCATGCTTCAAGCATAAAAAAATAAGTTTATTTTCTTCTTTACATAAATTACCTAAACTCATGATTACATATGTAAATATAAAGACCGAACCTAGTTACATATTTCAACGCTCCCTCTTAACTAGGTAGGTATTCATAATTCATACACGATACTTGGACATTCTCAATTTGAAGAATTATCATAAGAAGTGTTGGATTGGTAACCCATCTATTTAGCATCATATCATCCAGCATTGTCACATAGCAAGGCATTGAATAACATATCTATCTCTCCACAAGATCAGAGCACAATGCCAGTGAGATTAGTGATTAATAGACACCGTCATCATTATCTCTCTCGGAACATGCCCCCACTGGGTTCTCTCAGAGTATGTTCCACCAAGACTATTCTTATCTTGGATTCCCAAACCTTAAATAATATTGGTCCTCTATGACTACTCTTATCTTGGATACCCTGCCACATCCTTAAAGAGTATCAGATGCAGATGCTTACCCAATCCTCCATTCTTTCTTCCCAAGTGAAGATAAGAAGGATGTGTCTATCTCTCCCTCTCAATTAAGGAGGATATATCCATTCCTATGAAGGAATGTACCCAAGCTCCCTCTTATCTAGGGACTTGACCAAGCTCCCTCTTATCCAGGGAATTTCTTCCATCAATTCTTCTAGGTGGATATAATGGGAAAATCAATTGCTTGAGGGGATCCCTCTTTCAATGTCATGAATTTTATCTTATTTAGTATGAATCCTTCATCATTGGGACTTGTTCGTAGGGCACATATCATCCATAACTTTCATTTATGAATCATGTTAGTCATGTCATGCTTCCTTTCATCGAAAAGTGATCCATTAGTCCATATTTGGCCTTCCTTCATACCTTGCTACCTTCTTCACATTAGGTTTCCTTCAGGATCTTTCATCCTACCACATGAGTATCAATTGTAGATGACATCTACAAATATTCCTTTGGTAGCCTTGTATTAGCCCATCCAAATATTGTTCAAAAATAAATAATGAACATTAAATAAAAATTACCTTTGTGATGGTGTTTTCATCATGACTTCTGCTTGCTATAACATCAACATCTTGCATACATATTGAGATATCTTCAGAAATATTAAATGTCAAGGGTCTCTTTCCTTTCTAGACTTCATCGGAGTCTTCATATATTTTCCATGGAGATGTCATAGTTAATCCTTTTAGTCATCAAAATTTGATTTCCTTTTCTATGTGACCTTAGTTGCATCTTTCACGATCTTTCACATATTATTCCCCAGGAACTTCAATCCAAGATCCTTTATCTTTATTGTCCACCTCATGTTCCATATGATGACATATTATGTTGATTTTTTTGAGTCAATATGTGAACCATGTCTTCATGCAACCTTTCAAAGGAGGAGATCCCTTTCTCTTGATCATGCTCATGAGGTAGAGCATTTATCCATGCTATTTGCAACTATATGACATTAATCAAATTTCCCAATTACAAGCATACATGCCTCATATTCTTCCTTTTGGTCATCTAGAATTCCTTTGACAACTTTCTAGATTGAGAAAAAATCAATCACCTTGACCTGCTTCACTTCTTTGGACATCAGACCATCATCCCATGAATCCCATACAAGATTGAATTCTTGGTGAGGCACTTGCTTCTTCCTATAGGTGAACCTTCCAATGAAGATTCTAACATATGATCTTGATCAGCCTCATCCTACAAATGATACTTTTGAATAATGTATGATTGGATTTATACTGGATGTATTTCTTCTTCCCATAAGTACTACTTATGCTTCTAATGAGGTTACTAAGAGCTACATCCTTCTATGGGTGACTGTCATAGACTTCTATTTAAGTTATCTTTCATGCTTCTTATGATGATGTCATGAGCTCTTGCTTCAATCATATGCTTCTATGATGCTATTTCCTAACATGATGCATCCTATCATGCTTATAATGATTCCTACCATGACAACTATACTTTACAAAAGAAAAACTTTTAACAAAAATTTGAAAAGAAGTATGTGAGGAAGACTATCATCATAGTAGAGATCTTTTACTTCCTCCTTGGATTTCCTCTTTTCAACTTCTTTCACTTCTTCAGTGATATGGGCTTCTTCCATTCCTATTTTTGTTGTTGTCCTTATTGAGGTTAGGAAAATCTCTCTTGTAGTGCCCATATTCTTTACATTCATAACATTGAACCTTCACAATATTCTTCTTCCTTTTCTAAGTACCAAATTTCCCAAACTTTCCTTTCCTCTTTTCCGTGGAAGCATGTGCTTGATTTTTCTCGATTGATCCTACATCAGTTTTTTCCTTCAACTTAGTTTCTTCAATTTTTCATAGTGACCATAGATAATTGAATGGGTTATATTCCTTCTTCCATAGATGCTTGACGTAAAGTTACCCCACTCCTCTGGTAGTGCATTGAGCACTATAGTAGTCATTTCCTTGTCAAACATTATCTCTTCCAACTCTTGTAGTTGGTCCCTTATTTCAAACACCCTCGTTGAGTATGATGAAATTCCTTCTTCTTTTTATATATTCATCTTATAGAGTTCTTGTCTCAATGATATTACTTCTCCTATAGTGCTTATGGACAATAATTCTACAAGTTTGTCATATATTTCTTTAGATGTTTCTAATTTTGATACATAAGAAATGAGGGTATCTTTAATATATTCTATGAGAATCCTATGAGCCCTTACTTCCCATTTCATGTACTTCTCAAGAGCTTGAGCATATTCCCTTGGAGGTTTAGTGATTGAGCCCTTAACATGATTTATGACTTCATTTTCTATGAGGATCAAATCTGTCCTCTTATTCCATGCAAGAAAGTTTGATGCCCCAACCGACTTGATGCTCTCCTTGCAAAAATACATTTCGATAGATTTAAATGTGGACATTAAGATACTTACTTGTGAAGATACTCCTTGATGAAAATATATCCATCTTGATATATTCTTGGATTTGATTATGATAGATGGTTTCTTCTTGATGAAGATGTCTTCCTTCAAACATGATCCATGACTCAAAGAGAGGGAGATCATCTTGGATATTTTGATGATGATGACAATACCTTCCTTCTTGCTTTCATTGATGTGGAGGCTTCAAGAGGCTTAAAATTATAGTCCTTCCTTTCTTGAGTAGAGATAGGGTCTTTGAGGTGATGATTTGAGCGAGGATCCAAAGAATGTTCCAAGTGTAGATGCCTTATTTGAATGCACTAGGGTTTTGACTTCCTTCAAGATGATGATGCGATCCTTGTCTTTGAGATGCTCTTGAGATGAGTGGTCCTTCTTGATGCTTTTGATGATTTTCTAGTGTTTCAGTTCTTGAGTGTTCTTCTTTAATCTTCCCTTCCTTAACTTTGTCACCTTAGATTTGATACCATGTTGAGAAATCTAGGGAAGTGAGATTAGGTCATTTCTCTTACAATGATAACTACTTGTGAAGAATTTTACTTTTCTTAATTAGGTTCTCTTTCAATTTGATTATTATTATGTGATATTCTTCATCAAATAGCTACCAAATCATAAATAATAATGAGACAAAGGACACAAGATATACGTGATCAGCCAGGGCCAAAACCTATCCAAACATAAGAGGAAAACACACATAATTCTTCTTCTTATAGAATATTCAATTTGATGAGTTCCAATACCTAGACCCTTGAACAAAAACCCCTCCGAGACCAAGTCAATCCTTGCTCCAAGTCAAAAACATTTTCTTCTTGAAAATGCTGTGATTTTTCCTTCTTCCTTAACCCTCGATTTTGCAATCCAAGTATGAGATCCTTGACCTCTCTTCCTTCACATCTTTACTTCCTGTAGATGACTACAAATTCCCCACGTGTGGTCAAATTATTGAAACTTTAACCCCTTTCCTCCTTTGCTTGGCTTGTGATAGTCTTCTTGTAACTTCGACCTGCAAGATACTTTTTTTATTTGACTTGTTTCGACCTCCTATGTATCTTATTTGCTGTAGTAGGTTCAGCCCTAATCTCCTCGCACGTGTGAACCACTGAACATATTAACACATAAAACAATTTTAAAATTACTTCATTCTTCTTTCAATCTGACCTTCTCTTCTTTGCTTGATGAGAGGTTCTTTTCTTGCCTAATTATCAAACTTTTGAGCTCTTGCATGCATGCCCTCCAATGTGGTCGATTATCCTTGTATGTATAGGCTTCTTGACACATCAATTAGGTTGGATTATCTCTATTCCTTAGGAAAACTTGTTCTTTTGAGAAGGCAGGCTTGATGCATGTATTTTTACTCGGTCTTGGAGGGTTCCTTGACTTTGTGTTCACTCAAATATTTTTTCTTACAATATGTAACATACCCAAATGGGTCATTCATACATGATAATGACTCATAAACCCTAGAAGATATCAATGGGAGCTTGACCTATAAAAATAAAATTCCTTGAGAATGAAACCCATGCCTCAAGCATAACAAAATAATTTTATTTTTCTTCTTTACATCAATTACATAAAATCATCATTACATATGTCATTATGAATACCAAACCTAGTTACATATTTCAACAGTTTTTCTATCCATCCACATCAGTTGTTGTGCCAACACTCTCGACTTCATCAACTTCCAAACATGCCCATAGTGGCTTCTTATTTATTTCAAGATCTTTGTTACGTCATGCAGTTAAGTCCTCAACAAAAACTACCTTGGACCTTTTCTAGGTTTTCACACCCCCCATTCTAGTTTCTAGTTTTAGGACAGAGGTCCTCCCAATGAAACCTTGATCATTGATCTTCAATTGACATAATTTGATTACTATCAACTGCTAAGATTCGCCTTAAGGGTCATTCGTTCTTGTTTATTCAATGTTTGAGTGAGATGATAAATCACTCAGAGGTTGCTGATATGTTTTATTTTACAATAACAATAAAATTATTTTTCACCATTTTTGCTTATCAATACACTTCATTCAATTAGGTGCAAATTCCAAAAAGTTAAGTGACACCAATGATGACATCGTGATGACATGTTTTTTATTAGGACTATCATGTTGTTTGTCTATCCATTCACATCAGATTTCATGCTAGCAAACGTGCTCATTGTGGCTTCTTATTCATTTCGGTATCTTTGTTATGTCACATAACTAATTCCTCGACAAAAATTTCCTTGGCCCATTTCTTGTTTTTCACATGCCCCTTGCTAGTTTTGAGTTTTGGGAAAAGGGGCCTCATAATGAAACCTTGAATGTTGATCTTCAATCTACAAAATTTTATTACCACCACTCGCTAAACTTCAACTTGAGGGGGGGTTCAAACTCATTTTTCCAACGTTTGAGTGAGTTGGTAAATCACCTTGAGGTTGTTGGTATGTTTTTGTTCACAATAAGAATAAAATTATTTTCTTCCATTTTTTCTTATCAATACACTTCATTCAGTATGGTGAAAATTCCTAAAATTTAAGTGGCACCAGTGATGAAATTATGATGACATGTTGTTGATAGAACTATCATTTTGTTTTTCTATCAATCCACATCAAATGTTGTGCCAACACTCGACTTCATGAAATACCAAACTTGCTCGATGTGGATTCCTATTCATTACATGATCTTTGTTATGTCATGCAACTAAGTCCTCAACAAAAACTGCA